>JBBPDI010000005.1:9305116-9322951 GCA_037974545.1 Cucumis variabilis
ATTTTATGAGATCATTGCTTCAAACATTGGAGTAATGAGGGGTAAAATAAGACATTAATTTTAAAATAAATTAAAAATATTTTCAATTCAAGATTTGAAATTTGGCCACCGTTTTTCTAAATGGGTGTTGTGCGATGCTAATACCTTTTCCACACACAAATGACTCCCGAACTCAACTCTATTTTTCGCAAACCATTTTTTTGAAAATTATTTACTTTATTTCAGTGTCCAAGCACCTCGTAAAAAAGATTGGTGGTGACTCCTATTTTCTTTTAAAATTAACTCTTTTGAGGACGTCGATCGCTCAACGTCGTCTCGGGCACGTGGCGACACTTTTAACCATTCTATTCCATACTTCTTCTTTGAATCTTTGGATGCATATCCTATTGACTCAACAATCTTTTGGGTAAAGCTTTTTAACATTCTTTCTTCTCTTTCTGTATGTCCTTGTAGGGCACTTGACTCCCCTTTCGATTGTTCCTGACTAGAATCTCGTGTCCTTTCCTTTCCCTGTCGTTTATGTCTGTCAGTTGTGCGAACCATGACTCCCTCTAACATATCAACTCATTAGATATGTTATAGATAACTTCTAACTTAAATGCATGAAACTTTAACTTTTCTCTATAACTCCTTTATCTTAAACTCGATGGTTTTGAAAAAGGCTTAGTAAACGATCGTGTAGATGATGATACACGACCATGTGTTGTTTATAATACACGATCGTATAGTTCATGATATACGATCAAGTAGTTCATGATATAAATGATGGTTTCGAAAAGCCTAGCTAGTAAATGATTGTGTAAATCATAATACATGACCATGTAGTACATGAAACACGATCATGTAGTTCATGATAAACGATGGTTTTGAAAAGCCTTATAGTAAGCAATTGCGTAGTTTATCACTGTGCATGACACATTAAAAAAAATAATACAAGATTGATGATTGATTGAAATCAAAGATAATAATAGCATAAGTATATAATGAAAAAGAATAATAATAATTGTAGAACAATGATCATGATTTCAAAAAAATATAAAAGAAAAATTGCAGAAGAAGAAAAGGAGAGACCACCACTTTGAAGAAGATGGAAAGGAAGAAGGAAGAAATCGGAGCCGTGCAAAATTCAAAAGCGACAAGGGCAAACTTGGAATATTTATAAAAATGACCGGTTTCATAGGCTTTTTATTTTGTTATACATACTGTAAATATTTTGGTGTTTTGTTACATTTATGAAAATTAACCCAATAATAACTTTGCTTTAAATAAAAATTCAAGATAATTTGAAAATTACCTCAATATTTGGAAGTTACATGTTAGCTTATGAATTGTGTTTATTTAATATCTAGTCTTGTGGACCCATCGTGTCTTTGGCCTCGCCTTGTTGTCCATTGTATCCATTCCCATTGTAGAGACAAACAAATAAGGTTAATTTTCAAAGATATAACAAATAGTCAAAATATTTATGGTATGTGTAACAAAATGTAAAAGCTCATTAAGCCAAACTTTTTCTAAAAATATTCCAGATTTACTCTTTCTTCTCACGTCTTTATTCTCTTCCTCTTCTGCTATTTTTTTCTCTTCGTCTTTCTTTTCTTCTTTTTCCATTTTTCTTTTATTTTGTTTTCAAACTGTTATTTGGTTCAAGATCGCGTACCAAATATAAAGATCTATTTTTCTTCTAACCGATGGTTGTTCAAGATTGTTTACCAAATATAAAGGATCTTGAAAAAAACGTCGTATAGATTTGCCAAATCTAATCGATCGTATAAAAAAAATCGCAAAATCTAAATGATCGTGTATCAAATAATCTTTAAAAAATCGTTTAGGTTTGGGTAGCTAAATTTAAACAGTCAAATTTAAACAATAGTGTACCAAATACAAATGATATTGTATCAAATCTAAATGATTATGTACCAAACAATCATGAAAAAATCGTTGAGATTTGGCTATCCAAATTTAAACGATCCAATTTGAACAATCGTGTACCAAAAATACTGAAAAAATCATTTAGATTTGGCTACCCAATCTCGACCATAGGCAGTCTTTAATACAAATAAATAATAGACAATCTTTAACCAAATTTAAACAATTAAATATAAACGATTGTGTATAAAAAAATAGCCAAAACTAAACAATCGTGTACTAAAGAATCTTGAAAAAAAATCGTTTAGATTTAGGTAGTCAATTCTAAACGATCAAATCTAAACGATCCTATACGAGAGAATAGCCAAATCTAAACGAATGTTTTCCAAATATATTACCCACTGGATGTCAATTAATCACAGGACAATTTTTGTATTTTTCATTATGGACCTAGGGCTTTTTTCGTTTTTGAAATTGTTCTATAGAGTGTAAATATTTTAGCGTTTTGTAATATTTCTTAAAAGACCCCAATAAATAACATCAAAATGAATATAATTTCTTAAAAAATTGCATCAGATGAAGAAAAAAAAAAGAAAAAAATCGTCTACAGCACATATTTTTTTTTTTTGCATATTGTGAATATGACAAATATGAAAATAATTAATGATATCATATGCTATTAGAGGATTATCGTTTTAAATTTACTACTTTTACAATTTAGAAAATAAAGTGATATGAGATTTATTATCATAATTTTTTTTTTTTTGCTATTTTTTGCAAATGCCCCTAATTTTTCATACCAACCATTTTAATTACAAAGTAAATTGAAAGTAGGGAAACACGAACAAGATTTACTTTATTGTTATTATTATTTTTATTATTATCATCATACATGATAACGCAATTAAGATTACAAGATCAAGCTCTAATTGTTTCGTAGAAGCTAAGTAGCAAGACGTACAACGAGAGGGCTTGTAACAGTATGGAAGCGATTAAACCATTGAATCTCCCCAAAACCATATCTTCCTCCAGATTTCCTAAGCGGAGTTATAGTAATATAGTATGATATTTGTTGCCTATAGCAAGAGAAAAAGAGAACCCTTGGCCAAACCTGTACTCGAACTCCATAGGGGGGAAGAACCCTAAGAAAGTAAATAGCGTTCTTGTTGAGTGATACATTGCGGACAATTCTTCTAATTGTGGTGGTGAAGCGAAGATTGGCGAGTGTAATTGACGGATAATTAAAGTTTGCAATGGTAGCAGTGGATTGACGACAACAAAAATGAGGAGAAGGGTTGAGAATTAAGTTGTTGATTTGTTGGTCAGTGTAGCCAATATTGCATAGGAAAGTAATGTAATCATTTGTCGTTATATCATAGATTAGTCCTGGATTTATTGCCATTATAGGATTCACTTGACCTGCACCAATGTCGAATGGGTCTGATGCTTTCATGGATCCGCCTGCTAGGATGGTATTCCCACTGGTGTCTATCTTTGTGGCTGGATATTATATAATTAAAGGTAATTACTTGTAATTAATAAATTAAGGAGGTTATCCTTAGTTGTACTTAAAAGAAAATTGTTTCATATATCAAAATGTTAGAATATAAATGTATATTCTTAATTTTCAATTAGTTAAAGTGTTTCAGATGAGTAATTAATAAATAATAAATTAGAAACCTGTGGTGATAATGGCAGATCTAATCGCTGCAGGAGACCAATTGGGATGGACAGATTTGATGAGAGCAACAACCCCAGAAACGTGCGGACATGACATTGAAGTTCCTGATTGGAAATTCCATTTTACGCCTTCGTCTTCTTCTTCATTAAACTTTCCACTTGGCCTCACCGTTGGTGCTGTTTCTGGAGGCCATGCTGCCAATATGTTCACTCCTGGTGCACTTATATCTGGCTGAAAAATCACATTGCAACACCTTTCATCACTCTCAAATTTAGCTTTTATGGTTTGATAAAATCTTACCCGATAACTTTCCTAATTTCGTACCTTGAGAATGTCAGGTAAAATAGAGCTTGGTCCTCTAGACGAAAAGTAAGCCACAGTAGGAGCTACAGATTTTCCGATCACACTTCTCGCAACTCCAATCTCGACCATAGGCAGTCTTTAATACAAATAAATAATAACATATGGTATTGTTAATCAAAGCCTAGATTTTATACTTAATTAGATAGGATATATATATGAATTATGTATAATATAAAGTTTTTTTCTTCTTAAATGAAAATGAAAATAGAGATCACCTGGGTAATTCAGCAAGGAAGTTTCGAATTTGAGTAGCTTGATCAATGTCAATAAGAACGGTGGGGATTAGATCTAAATCCGGGAGCTCCGTAGTGGGAGGTGCACCAAATATTAAAGCTGATGCATTTATGGCTTTCACTGCTTCTTGAGCAGTTGCTATGGAAACTTGACCAATTGTGGAGAAACACACCACCACTTTCCCTTTACCTGATTTTCCACCTTTTCTTATATTTTCTCTCTCGCAAATTCTGCATTTTTGTTTTATCAAAAATTGCTTTGATATTTTGAAATAAAACTCCATAAAATTCAAAATGTTTTAAAAATTAAAGTCTAATGTTTTAAAATTTTTGACTCAACAATACTTAACATGATTTTTCATTTAAAAGATAGTTGGTGCAATCCTCGTTTGATGAATATTCTACTAAAGAAAAGAGTAACAAAGAGCACAAGAAAAAGGCCAAAAGAAAGTACCGACCCATCATTGAAATAGTTGATTGCATCTGCCAACTTTACGTTTATTATATTTCTTGTGATCAAGCTCTCCCCCTAATCAACACATCCACAACAAAATTATTAGTTATTACAAGATGTTTTACATCAATTTACAAATATATATATTACTGAGCTTTTATAAGGAAAAAACTTAGGTATAGTCCGACGACACTCATCTTTTCATTTGTGCAGTCCCACTACTCTCGTATCAGTTTTTCTTTTTCTTAAAGAAAAATAATAAAAAAGTACATATTTTTCTTTTATAATTAAAAAGATAGGAAGTATGACTGCACCTAAACATTTCTGCTTTTATAATGTCTATTTTTAATCTCTAAATTTTTAGAACAAACATTTTGATCTTTAAACCTACTTTGTCATAATCTTTTATCTTTAGCTTATTTAGTTTGAAATGAAAATTAAATTAATATTCTACTGACAAGTACTCAAAATTAATTATGTTGAAATAAAAATAACTAAAAGAGGCAAGATCTAAAAGTTTAATTTCAACTTAGAATAAAATTATTGAATATGTTTAGAGACTAAAATTGACATTTTAAGAAGTACAATTCTTGAGTGCATCATAAATTACACTCATTTTTTTCAATAATTCACTACAATTACAATTTTTATTTTCTTTAAAACTACATTCTTCTAAAAAAAAAAGGTTGTATAAAGTTTTATTCAATGAAAATTTAAATTTATAAATAAGATAAAAAGAATGTTTGTAATACATTTTCAAGTATTTAATTTACAAAATTAAAATACTTAGCAACAATTTAAAATAACATTTTTCATTAAAAGAGTTTAACTAAAAATATGCTTATTTTAAAAGAAAAATTAACTCCATGGTGGTAGATGCATCTAAATATTTTGATTTTAAAAATTCACTAAACAATGAATAAATAAATAAAGAAAAGAAACCATGATAGAGAAGTGGTTGAGGATAAATATTGGAGTAGGGAAGGTTCGATCCATAGTAGAGGCAGCAACACAAATACTCCAAGGAGAAACATTTTGAACAAGAGAAGGGTGAGGTCCATCATTCCCAGCTGAGAACACCACACTCACTCCTCGCTGCATCGCATGGAATGAGCCAATAGCAGAAGCCGACTCGAACAACGGAGTTAGCGGTGGCGTCTCTCCAAAAGATGCAGAGATCACGTCCACCCCGTCGTGCAAAGCATCGTCGAAAGCAGCCATGACATCGGCATCGGTGCACTTGCCTTCGTAGTCCTTCCCCCAACACACCTTGTACACTGCCAACCTGGCCCAAGGAGCGCCCCCTCGAGCAGTGCCTTTGGCTAGTGACGAGGATGCAGGGAAGACAACATTTTGCACTATGCCACCCACTGCAGTGGAAGCGGTGTGAGTCCCGTGACCTAAGAAGTCTCGAGGGGAGCGAAACTCGGGATTGTCGGTAGTGGTGTTTAGTGCTCCATATTGGGCTTCAAAGCCTTTAAGATAATATCGAGCGCCAATTAGCTTGCGGTTGCAGGCTGATGCTGGGTCGAATCTGTATCCTTTAACGCATTTTCCTTTCCAGTTGCATGGAATTCTCCCTATTTCTTCACTTTCTTCAAAACTTTTTGATTCCGGCCACACACCTAATCATAATAAGCTTTGATATATATTATTATTAACGTATAAGTAATACTTAAATGTATCTTCGATGAGACCTATATTCACATAAAAAATTAAAAAATATTTTTTTCTTAAAAAAAGTTTACCACATCAGAAAGTGATAATTAGATTACTAAGTTACTTTAGAGGTGAGTTGCTCAAAGATAGTTTAATCCAATTTAGACATAAACTTAATATATTGATTTCTTAATGCAATTTATATACTTTTCAAAATATTCAATTAGAGGTTGTATTTTTAATTTTGTTTCATGTTATACATTCTACAACTTTCATTTTGGTCTCCCTATGTATTTTTCTTTTTGCAAGTTAGCATTGACTACAATTTTACAAAATTTTAGCACAATTGATGTTTTATTAAAACAACAATACTTAAGATCAGAATCTGCATTTTCTATCTCAGTCATAATAATAATTTTTTTTAAAAAAACTAAAAAGCACATATATTTATAAAAATTAAAAGTTTGCAATATATGATAACTGTGGTTTGACAATAAATGAGTAAAAACAATGGGCGCACTATGTTATATGGGCACAAACGAGCTACCATGGAAAATAAACACATTTAATTTTGAAAGTATATATACATCAAGTTAAACCAAAATTGAGAATTACATCAACCAAATTGAATATTATAAAACTATGAAAGGACCAAATTGAATCGAATATACAAGTACAAAACCAAAATAGTTTTAATTAAACCCCTCTAGACATAAGAAAACTCAACTATGGAATTCAACAATCCAAGTGACAAAAGATTGTTTGGAAGTGATTAAGGTGGTTTTAAACGTAACAACAAAGTAATTTTAACAATTTGAAAAATCAACCGTAACACACCTGAATCAAATATGCCAACAATAACGTCATGATGATCGCCATAGCGAGGAAGGTGAAGCGAAAATAGTGAATCATAGCGAGGAAGGTGAAGCGAAAATAGTGTACTCCTGTTATTAGTATAGGTGGGAATGGGAAGTCCCAAGAAATCCCAACTTCTTGTTGTGTGGAGTTTTATTGTTCTACTCTCAAATACAGATATCACGTCTTCCATCTCTGCATGTCAATATGGTAGTACAATAAGTTCAAAAACAAATATTCTGTTTGAATTGAATTTTGAATTGAATTTCGAAGTATTTAAAAATACAATTTTCTTTTTTATTTAAAAACACTTTTTAGAGCAGAGGTAAATAGTCAATCCAATCATGCCTTTTAATTAACACGTTTTTATAATTTATTTTTTCAATAATTACTTGATAATGCAATTGCTTGGCTTGCATTAAGCTTTGCTGAAAACCCTGAAAAACTTTTCTTGTAGCTATACAACATGGCTCTTTTACCATCTTCTTCACTGCATGCAATAGCAACACTTTAGATTCAATGATCACAATATAATGTGTTAATTTAACATATAATATATGCATAATGTAAGTTAATAATTGAGTATTATACAAATTAATCCATTCATTAGCTAGGTTTGAATATTAACGAGGGTGGAATAATAGCAAAATTATATATAATTAATAAACCTTGCAAACACTTTTGAGAGTAGATGAAGATGGTACTTGGAGGTCAAAGTTGCATCGTCATTCAAACGGTTGTGCCCTAAGTACACTATATACACCTATAAAAGTAAAGAGTAAACATATAATTGTAATTTAATAAGCTTGCTAATGGGTGGAGAAGATATTGAATTGGGGTCGTTTTGATTTTTTTATAAACTGTGTTTTTTCTTACAATTTATTTACGGAATGGGTTAGTTTTCATCTTTTCAAAGAAAACATATTAGGCTACTGGTAAAAATTTGAAAACAATAAAGCAATTAAAAAAATCTAACCATCTACTTTGCTATCTATTATTACGTACTGATATTTTTCAAAAAAAACCAAACCTATTTTAGAAAACTATAAAAAAGTTTAGTTGTTAGAAAGTTGATTTCTTTTTAAATGTAGCCAATAATTCAACTTACTAACTTAAGAATTACACAAATCACGATAAGAAATTGACATAAAACAAGTCTAGTTTTTAAAAACAAAAAACCAAATAGTTACCAAAGAAACTTTAGTTCTTACAACTTTGTATAAGCTTTATAAATACTTCTAAACAGTAAATTTTCAAAGCAGATAAATTAAACCACAGTAAAGTAGAGAGTTTGTAATCTAGATTTTCACAACATAAAACTAAAAAAAAAAAATTATCAAAGCGGAACATATGTGATTGGCGAATATATGAAAGTATTTTTATACATGTGAAGATATGGATGATGATAATGTAGAGTGAAGAATGAGGAGGGAAAAGAAGAGCCAAAAGAAGAAGTGAATATCTTTAGCAAACATTTTCATGAAATGAAGTTTGTATGAAATTTTGAATAGGGAAAGTTGGAGTTTAAATAATTGAGGGAAAGGATGGGTGTGTGTTATTGGTGCTTGTGTTGCAAGGCAGATTTTTGGAATAGGAAGATCATATAGTTTAAATTTCATATATGTGCTATAGAATAATGAAGCTAAACTAGGAGCAACAACATTGACGGGACTACATTTTTCCAATTATGATGTTTTGGTTTTAAAGTTAGCAGCTAGCAACCACCACAACAACGTACTTGAGTCATGTCCACTTCCACAATAGTGGCTAGCTGCATATACATATATATGTATATATATATAGAGATTGGTGGTTTAAATGACTTAGCGGATTGATATCAAGATTAGACGATATATATCAATACTTGAATTGCGGGGTTTGTTTCATTATACTCCAAACTTTTAAAAGTCTCATTTTAATTCTTCAAATTCAAAATGAAGTTCTTTTAAAACAATTATATTGAAGGTTGCCCCAGTACATGAGTGCACCAAGACCAAGTGAAATTGGAAGGCAACATGAAAAATGCATGTCCCAAAAGAGAAAAGTTTTTAGGCACTAAAGTTTTAGGCTAACCAGATAAGTTGGAAGAGTAATTATATTAATTGAAAAATGATTAACAAGTCGAGCTCATCTCCGACAGTCTGTAACCTTGAGAACCAAAACCACCTTGACATCAATGGCGTTACAAGTAACCACTAAGAGGAATTAAGAGCACTATAAATAACTCCAATCGACACTCAAGGAGGAAAGTATAAATGAACTCTAAGAAAAACCCTCAATCCAAATCTAGTTGAACTATATACACTTCCTATACAATAACTCAACATTAGAGTGTGGTAAGTTCAAGAGCACACCAAATACTCTTATGTAAAACAACTCAAAAGCTAAGATTGGATTGTAAAGGCAAACAAACCAAGAAAGGTCCATGACGTGACGACACAACTACTTGTGCGAGTTTCTCCTGCCAACAAATTCTAGGAAGACTTTTGTAATTAAATTCATGAACTAAAAGATTTGCATTTGTGTGTATGTGTTTAAATGAACTAATCCAATGGTGTGTTTACCTTCCTAATTGGGTTTTCGTAATTTGATTAAGGCTACGAATGGGTGGGATACGGCCTGATGATGTTCAGCTATAAAACATATGAAATGAGAATGGGTGAATCGTAATCATACTCTCATTTATGGTTTTTACTTCTACCAGTAATAGAATGAACTTTGAACTATTGCCAAAATGCCTTTTCTTTTTATCTTTTGTGATGTTTGATTAATTTTATGCTACATCAGTTATAATCTCCTGTATACTTAGTTTTCTTTTGACTTATTTTTATGGAAAATTGGCAGAAATGATTTGTCACAAAATATTTATAAAATATTAAAAATTTTCAGATAATAAATATTGGATAGGCATTTTTAATATGATAGAATCTTTACTATATGTTATAATCAATATTTTAATTTATTTTTGAAAATGTCTCATTTTTTGAGTTTTATTTACTAATTTAAAAAATTTTAACTAAAAGATGTAGGATTTTGAAATAAAAAAAAATATAGACAACCATTTAAATTTCATTAATCTAGTTTTAGATTTTTTTTTTATCAACTTACTAATATTTGTAAAAATGAACCAAAATACTTAAGAATATAATATCGTATCACATTCTATTTATGATAATGAGATAGCTTATCAAAATAGACTATTATCTACATCTATCTGTATCATAATAAATAGAGACAGTAATTTGTCTTAGTCTATCATGATCTATTATATATAGATTGTGGTATTTTGATATATTTGTAAATATTTTTACTAGTTTAGTTAGTTAAATTAATTTCCTATTATTGTTTGAGATTATATTTTTGTTGAAAAAAATAATTATACAAAATGTATATGATGAAATAATGTATTATCGTCGATTTTACAAAATAGTAACAATAGTAACAATAATCTCTCCTTGCAATCTATTTCAGCTAGAGTGACAAGAAGATCAGAAAATTATAACCTATGGTTTTAAGTAGAAAAAAACAAAAGCTTTTGTTGGTAGCATTTGTGGGCTTTGTTGGGCCATCAATTACTTTAATGTTATTCAGCAAATAATGATAATAAGAAGAAGAAGAAGAACCAATGAAACATATCAATGTGTACATATATACATACTAATTAACCCTATGTACTTAAGACATTTCTCAAACTTAAGTTGAAAATTAGGAGGGAGAGAGTGAAAAAGGCAAAGGAGAGGGAGAGGAAGAGGGAAAGGCTAAAACGGAGAGGGAGAGTGAGAAGAAAAGGCCTAAAGCGACGAAAGCAAGAGCGAAAGAAAAGAATATATAATAGTAAAAGTTTGAAGGAAAGAGAAATAGGGAGGCAAAGCAAATGATAAGAATTAAAAGTATGTATACGCTGATCCACGAGATAGAAGAACTATAAGAATTATTGGAGTCTAAACCGACATAGATTAGGGGTATCTGTGAGATTTTCTTTTGGCACTCTAAGGGTTAAAATTATTTTTGATCATCTTTTACCTTTTTGAAGATACTTCAAATAATAATTACTTTGTAACTATTGCAAAATTAGTTGTTATTAGTATTCGTATGGATATTGTGAACGATAAAAATGTAGTGTTTACATTATATATGTGTATTAAATAGGGAAATTATTGTGTATTAAAAAATCGTTGAAAATATTTATAAAATATATTAAAATTTTACATAGACATTGATTAATGTCATTAATAAAAATCTAACCAGTTGCATTTTGCTATATATGTTTAAAAGTATTTATTACAAAATGTCATTTTTTTTAATATATCAACATATATGTTGAGTTATATTTTAATTTTGAAGCTGGCATGTGTAACATTATTATATTAATTGTTTAAGATTCATTTAGTAATTAATTGGTTTTTTTAAAGTTTAACCATATCTCTTTCTCATTTCTTATGATATATTTTGTATCTTTTTTATAAACCAAAGTAGATGATAATTGCACAGGAAACGAGTTGGAGTTGGAATTTGCGTTTATACGTTTAATTTTAAAAATAAAAACTAAAAACTAAATAATTACGGAAAAAGTAGGTTAATTCATTCCACTTTAAATAGGCGTTATTGATTAAAGGGTTGTCGAGACCCTCAATCACATCAAATAAATATTTTTACCATCCCCGCTGCTAATTAACACTTGTAGTAACTAAATAGCATAGAGGATCAAATTAAAATACATAAAAGTAAAGACAATGAGAGTGCAAGGAAAGGGTAGTTCAAAAGATTACCCAACCAATAATTTGAGTTACGAGAGCTACTTATTAGTTTCATTCATCAATTTTTCATAAATACTAATAGACGAGTGTTTCCTATTATTTATAGCTTTTTGTATTTTTAATATAAATTTAACTATTTTTTAAAACTATATATATATATATATATATATATATATATATATATATATATGAAAGATCATATAGTAAAATTAAACTGTCAAAGTAGAGCATGAGCAGAAGAGCACACGCGAACCTATTGGTCGTAGATGTAAATGCATTAGATTGAATTGGGTTGAGGGACATTTCCAATCCAACCCATATTTTTGGGTTGGTTGGATTGATGACCCGAATAACCCAAATTGTATTATCAACCCAATCCAACCTTTAAAATATGGGTTGGGTTGTTAGATTGTATTTTTTTTTTCATTCTTAATGTTTGCACTGTTTAATGTACGTCGATAAAGACTCATATCTAAAAATTCAAACATCCTTAAATTCAAAGTTTCAAACATTCATAAAAGTTCAACATTTCAAACATTATCCATACATATTAAATAAATAATAAAATATCTATAATATAAATATAATTAATTAATTAATTAATTCAGGTTAGATTGTGTTGACCCAAATTTTCAATTCCAACCCAATAAAAAGAAAACCAAAATTTTTAATCCAATAACTTAACCCACATCTTAAATTAACCCAACCTAATCCATATAATATGGATTGAGTAGTTTGGACTTACGAGATATTCGAATTATTCTTTGGTGGTTAGCAGGTTCTCTCACCTCCTTTGTACATTCTTTAAATTTAATTTATTTTATAAGTCATGTTTAGTGTTTGCTCCACTTGCTTTATGTTAAAAATTATTAAGAATAAGAATAAAAAAGAATTTAAATTTTTAGAAAAAAATCCTCTTAAACTTTTTAATCATCATTTTAAAAAAAATTAAAAAATTAAAAGAAGAAAAAATCTTTAGCAACTTCTTTTATTGATATTTTTTTCGACCTAAATCTTTCTTTTATTGTTCTTTTTCTTTTATATAAATTTGAGATTCACATTTCTTAGTATATATTGGGTTGTTTGTTTTTAGTTTTAAAAATAATACATATGAACACCATTTCACATATAATTTTTTTTATTTGTTATTTATTCTACCATTATTTCTAATTTACATTAACGTTGGTACAAGTTTAATTCTTAGTTTTTAGTATCATGATATATTCTTAATAAGCTTTCTAAGAAGTCTAATAGACATAAAAACTTAAAATTTTAAAATAATTAGCTTTTAAGTTTACCATCTAAAGATCTCATAAAATATATAAAAAAATAGTAAATTTAAAAATAACAAATTTTAAAATATTTATAACCTATAACAAATTCTATGAAGAGTTACTATCATTAGTAAAATCTAAAATTTTGTTATAGCTTGTAAATATTTTAATTTATTTTGCTATTTTTAAAAATGCTCCAACAAAAATCTTAAAAATTAGCTGCAAAAAGTTTTATTTTTCTTTTTTAAATTAAACCTTAAATTTTCAATTTTAAAAAGGTGAATAGTCCTTTATTTTTATTCGTTAACAATTGTCTTGTTATTGGTATCTAGTTAACAGGGATTTATAAAACTAACCACTGAAAGAGCAAAATGGTCCTATATCATTGTTATACAGTTTTAATCCTATTGATAATCAATAGTAATTCCATAAATCATATATAATATAGCAAAGTTTTATATTTTATTAATGATAGACACTCATAATCATTAATAAAACTTGATTATAAAACTTTTTTAGTATCCATCAGTATATTAATATATAGACATGGCTAGAAGTTTATTACTAGCTATTAGATTCTATCATTAATAAAATATAAAATATTTTATAAATATTTTAATTCATATTAATATATTTGAAAATGTCACAAAAAAAAAAAAAAACTCAATGGGTCGATGAAAATGAAAGTTAAATGGTGTCGATATACCAATTTCCCTATTAGCAAAACATATGAGAAACTCTACCTAATTGCAAAGAAACACATACAAATAATACAGGTAGAAAACTAGTTGAAATTTTATGTACATTTGTTTATTCTATTGATAGTTACTAACTATATATGCATATAATAGTAAAGAGACATGTAAATACTATTGATGAATAACAAAGGTGAATATTATCGATATGCATTTTTTTATTGGTTTGATCTATCACTAATATAATATATACTAGTTTATTGATAATGTATATCAATAACATACATATAAGAAAATGAACATGCAAGAAATTATCCAATAATAAATTAAATAAAATGATATTGTATTCTTATTTAACATAGTTGAATTTTATTAATTTAATATACCAACAACATACATATATAAAAATAATGATAAATAATTGTACAAACAATAATAATAGACATCTATTACTAATTAACGATAAGTCTAAATTAGTAATAGAATTTTAGTTATTGATAAGATTCTATCGTTGGTAGGTTTGTAACCTCAGTTAGTCACTATAATGTTGATAAAAATTAAAATTAAAGTTGTGTTATATTTATAAATAGCTAGGTTCTAGATTAATTTGCTAGACTTATTATTATTTTGCGTTAGATTGTATATACCAATTATCTCAATCTAAATGACATTACAACTCATTTTCAACTTCTAGATAGGGCTAGGGTAACTTGTTAGTCCCAACTTGAATACCATCATCACCCATGTCTAATAGACAAGTTGGTATCAACTATATAATCTTAAACTTTTAATTAATTGAATTTAATCACATTTATAGTTATCCTAAACTTTTTCATTAATTGAATTCAATCAAATTTAACAATAATTTTAACCCTAAACCATTAAAAAAAATAGTTTCAATTCTAAATCCTCTAATAGCTTCATTCCAAATGTCGTTAGAAAAAGGTTCTTCGTACGTTCAATAATTTAAATGATAAAATTCAAGGAAAAAACAATATTACCACTAAAAATAACATTTTTGTTAAAATTTATGAATTTTAACAAAATGGTTTGATTGCTCCACATGTTCTTTTATCAAACTTATTTTTGTACAAAACTTTATCTGCTACCTTTTTGTTTTTTTTTTGTAGCTTTGTATCTGACAACATACAAAGGTACGTTACCTTCAAGTTTGCTTGACATTGAGTATAATTGCATGCGTTGCTTAGAGGGAATCTTATAATGAACAATGATGAACCCTAGTTTTGTCAAGTGAAATTGAACATCATTAGATAAATATGTTTCTTCTTCCACTTGAATTTGGTTTGTGAAGGGACATATTCTTATAGAGCCATAGGTCTCTATAATTGCATATATTCATTCAACATTAAGCATACCATGCCTAGTTTGCTTTCACAAGCAAGAAGTTTGATTTAAGCTTTTGTAAAGCCTAGAGCTTATATTCAATGTGTAGGTAGGCATCTATTTAATTCTCTCACTACTTAATTAAGTTTACTAATTCTATGAATTATGTAAATTATGTAAATTGTCTTAAATAAAATGTCGCCTAAACAATGACACCTAACAAACGATTTAATTAACTCTTGATTACTAATCATTTCATTTTTTTAAAAAAAAAACGTAAATTATATGGTTTAGTATATTTTTTTTTTTTGCTTTTTTTTTTTTAAAAAGAATAAAAGATCAAATTTGGGAAGTACTTTTTTTATAACCTAGATGTCAAGTGATAGGTATTTTCTACAAGACATAGTTACAAAGTATGCACCAACAAGTTATAATTTAGCTTTCAAGTATTTATCTCATAGAGAGACCGTCAATGTGGAAAACTTTTTTTGTTTTAATTTGGTAAAATGAAGGCACAAACAACAACTATATAACTAGAAAAAAATATTGGTTAGTGATTTGCGAGAAAAATAGAGAAATAGATTTACTAGTAGAAAACTTTGGTGCAACCTGAACTACACTTATCAATTCATTAGTTATCCAATTAAAACCTACAATTTGAAGAAAAACAATTTGATTTTTCTAAAAAAATAAATTATTATTTTGGAACATTTTTAAATATAGTAAAATAAATTAAATTATTTACAAACTATAGTAAAATTTTGGATTCTATCAATGATAGAAACTAATAGATTTTTAGCATTTTCTATCAATGTCATTGATAGAAGCATGTCAATATCTATCAATTTCTATATGTTGATAGAACGTGAAATTTTGTTATATGTTGTATATATTTTGTCAAATTTGCTATATCTTACAATTATCCTATTATTTTATTATCTTGTAATAAATGATGTGATGGAGATAGTGTTAGGATTAATTATGTCCTAATTCTCTTGGTTTGGAATGCATTAATGTATAAACAAAATTTATTTATTTAATCAAATATGGAGTTATTTTATTCGACACTTACAGTTGTGTAACTCAATCCAAGATTCAAGTTGTTTAATGTAACTTGAATAGTATGTTGTAGACATACATGTTGAAATAGTAACTTTAAATGATTTGTAGTATATGGACAAGGTTGGGTACCTTATTCTAGTTGTAGTACTACGAATACAACCCACATTGTAAATGTTATAAGATTGTAAGTGTTACAAACGATTTGATCCAAATTGTTTGTTCATGTGGAGACATGTTGTCACACCCCCACCCAAAATGCCTTCGGCCTCTTGCATTCTAGGTGTGGTTGCAACTAGGCAACCCCAACACTTCTAAGTGAAACACAAGAACGCCCAAGCTTAAACTTTACTTATTAGAACATACTCAGCGATAAGAAATAGTACACTTCAAACTTAGGAATAACTTAACGACTTTATTATCTTTAAACAACTTGATACATATAAAAACAACACTTTGAAAGCACTACAACAAAAATGGTCTACAACAACAGTTATTTTCTGTCGCGAATAAAATTCGTGACAGTTATTTTCAGTCATAGAAGCGGGAGTCATGGAAAGTCTTTCCATGACAGTTTTCAAAAACTGTCGCAATAAGTTTTTTCATGACAGAAAATAAATGTCGTTAATTAATATTTTATGACAACAAATAACTGTCATATTTTATATTATGACAATAAATAACTGTCATCATTTGTGTTTTAACTACAGTTTAAAAAATGTCGCAAATTCATTGATTATGATAATTTTTAAATGTCAAGGATATGACAATCGTGACAGTTTTTTTTTTAAAATAAATGTCATTGTTTTGCTATTGACGATATTTTTTTCCTGTTAAATATAGAATAATCGTGACAGTTTTTTTTAAAAATTAGATGTTATTGTTTCGCTATTGACGATATTTTTTTTCAGTCAAATATAAGGAATCGTGACAGTTTTTCTAAAAAGTTAAATGTCATTATTTTACTATTGATGACATTTTTTTCTGTCAAATATAGGGCAATCGTGACAGTTTTTTTAAAAAAATTGATTGCCATTGTTTCGCTATTGACGATATTTTTTTTCTATCAAAGATAGGTCAATCGTGACAATTATTTTATCAAAAAATTATCATTATTTTGGTATTGACAACAATTAATGAATGTCACAAATTCATATATTATGACATTTATTTCCTGTTGCAAATTTCTCAATTACTACAGTTTTTTCTGTTTTTATTGCCACTTTCCCATTACACGAACCATTTGAATGAAAATAATGTTATAATACATCACACCCATATAGAAACAAATAGCCTACACTTTAATATATATACACTATAATACACATTGTAATATTCGTACATTTCCAATCAAGTTTCAACAGTTACAAGTACGGAATTCCAGCACTTAATCAAAACTAGTACTGTAAATACCATCAAAATAAATTTAACAAGATTTTCTGCACAAGCATAAACAATCAATCGGTAAGCCTTCATCATTGAAAATATTCTTTGAAAGAAAACTCATGAAGTTGTCGGCTCTAGTTGAACCTACAAAGACAACATGAATATAAGCATCCATCACAGGACAAGAGAGTACAACTCTTATAGAAAAT
>JBBPDI010000005.1:9377517-9393402 GCA_037974545.1 Cucumis variabilis
AATTGTTTTTAGGTTGAAGAGAAAGAAAAGGGGGGAAAATTAAATGGGGGTATTTTGGACTTTTCCCTACACATTTGATCTAAATCTCAACTTTTTAAAAACCAATCCTAAATTTCATTTCCTATCCTATTTTTAGCCTATTTTTGGCAATTTCCCATAACTTTTTAGAGTAAATGTAGGAAATGTCTAAAATGAGAGTACAGTTTTGAAAATGTCTATTTTAAAATTTCTTTGAAAAATGTCTAAAATTTTCATTTGGTACTTAACCGTTCATAGCTTATTCCAAATCTTCGATCCAATTACCTACTGATCCAATTTGCATGCCTAATTTTAGGTTTAAGAACCGTTTTTTTATAATTTTTTTAAATTAAAATTTTGTTAAGGTTAATATTCATAAATATAACAAAACACTAAAATATTTATGACAGTGTAACAAGATTAAAATGTCCATTGAGTCAGCCATTATTTTTTAAATATTATAGATTTGCCATTCCTTTCTATCAGATTTGCCATTCCTTTCTATCTTTTTTCTGCAAATTTTCTTTTATATTTTTTTGAAATCATGATCTTTGATGTCAATCAATCATAAATTTTGTATTTGTTTTTCAAAATGTTATTTGGTTCAAGATCGTGTTCGAAATATAAAAAATCTTCAAAAAAACCATGAAAAAATCGTTGGATATTGGTACACGATTGTTTAGATTTGGCCGTCAAGCCGATTTGGGTGGCCAAATCTAAACGATCATGTACCAAAGAATCTTGAAAACAATCCCAAATCTAAACGATCGTGTAGCCAAATCTAAACGATCTTATCCCATTATTGGCGTGGTATTTTTGGTATTTTTTATTGTGGGCCTGTGGGTTTTTTTTTATTTTTAAAATTGTTCTATACAGTGTAAATATTTTGCCGATTTGCTATATTTTTGAAAAAACTCATTTTAAACTACCTACTAAATATAATATTTTTTAAGGATAATTTACATATAACAAAACTAAAGTCACTATTATTTTTTCATAAATTCCAATTTTTCCCTATGTTGTTTTTAAATTTAGTGGGACATTTTTTCACTTTACTTTTTTTTTTCTTCTTCTTTGCGATTATTCTTCTTCTCTTCATATTATTAATTTCTTTATATTATTACTTCTCCTTCTCCATATTCTCACTTCTTCTTGTTTGAGATTTCTTCATTTCCACTTTCAGAATTTCTTCCTTCTAATTCATCTCTCATCTTCTTTTTTTTCTTCTTGGTATAAGATTTAATCGATATTTATACAGGATCTAAACAATCGTGTACCAATATCTAAACGATTAGTTGTGTGAGACTTGTACCTAAAATAGAAGGGTCAAGATTTTGACTAAGTAATGAGGAAGAAGACGTTTAAGTATTTTGAAGATATGTGGTAAGAGTGAGTGTTTTGACGGTTTTTTCAAGGGAGAAGAATTTTGCGAGAAAGACAGACTAGGCGAGTTGGAACTCATCGCGAGCAAAGTCTAAGCAATGAAAGATGGGAACTTTTTAGGAAATTTTCTATTAATGCTTCATCAGTAGGTTATATGACGAGTTTAAGTTTAAGCATGAGAATGAGAAAGATGAAGCTTACACGTGCACTAATAAAAGCAAGAGCTAACAAGTTATTAAGAGTTTATAGGTGACTAATCCATTTTGAGAATAGTTATAAATAGAGAAAGAAGACATAATGGTAAAGGGTATTTGCTTTGAGAATTTGTGAGAAAGACTAAGTGTTACTCTGCTAGGAAGAAAAGATTCGAGGAAAAAAGAAGAGAAGTTACGCATTTTGCAAGGAAGTTGACTGTGAATGATTTCTTTTAAAAGTACTGGTTTATATGAAAAAATTTCTTTAAGTTATTACTGATTTGAAAATATGTTTTGTATATGAATATCTTAAAAAGATTTTAAATGATTTATGTATGTATAAAGTATGTTTTATGAATGTGAAGCAATGTTTAAACCATTAGTCTTCTTCTTGTCCTTGAGCTAATTATTATGTGTATATAAGAAGTAAAGACAGCCATGTAGAAAAAGATTGCATGGTGGAATGAAGTCGGCCAATGCATAAAAGGTATGTATTATGTTAGACGGCCTAAGCAACAAGGATTGAACCACGTTATTCTTGGATACTGTAGATGAAAATGACATCACAGTAGTCTAAACGATAGATGATGAGTCTTAACATAGAGAATGAGTCATGTTCTTGACGAAATGAATGTTTTATGACTAATGTGTGTTTATGTGGCAAAATGTGTTTATGCAATTTGATATGAAAGGATGATGTTTATGAAAAGTATTTCTAAAAAGGTTTTCTTAAAACTTCCTCACTAAATCTTCTGGCTTATGTTTTGAGTTTTCACTTCCAAGGTGTTCATCTCAAACGTTAAGGCCAAAGGTAAAGAAAGAGTGAGGAGCTGGTAGGCGAGAAGAGCATGCCAGATGTTTAGTTCATCTTGCTTGGTTATGTAATAATTATAAATTTGTTTGTCTGCAATATGCATGATTTAAAGTTAATAAAATTTTAAAGTTTTTGTGCTTTCCATTGTGCTATGTTTGTTAATCGCTTAAGTAAGAAAAGTATTCAAGTTTTTTCTCATCATTTTAAATTAAAGATATAGGTGGTAAGCTAAGTTGCCAGGCGTTTAAGGAAAGCTTAAAAACTTGAGTTGAGCTTTCTAGCATTTAAACACATCAAGAATGCTCGAGTCATAATGCGTAACTCAATGCGTTAGGTGCTTGCAGGATCGGTGATAACTTGTAGAAATACATGATAACTTGTAGAAATACAAATTATTGTAGCCCTTTAGGTAGAACAGTGGACAAAAACACATGATTATGTGTCGAAATGAGTATCTTCTATTGCAAATTCATAAGTATAAAAAAATACAACTTGCATAAGTTTCCACGTCTGTTTTACCCCGTTTTTTGGTGCCATCTGAAAGTTTATGAGAAAAGAGAAAGATAGTGAATCATAGAGAAGCACGTACTACACGATGAGATGCTTACCCGGTAATCAAATATCTTTAGGCAAGAAACCACATTGACATGTATCGGAAGATTCATTAGCAAACAATGGCAGTAGTTGGAATTTATATGACTTGACAAGGTTGCCAGCGGTACTGACAATCAACGTCGAATAAATCAAATTAATGATGGCAATGTTGGCATTCATGTCCTAAAACTCGTAGATTGTAAATATAATTCATTGATCGTTATTAATTAAGTGTTACTATTATAATTTCAATAAATGTTACTGCTTATATTATTATTTTTGTCTTAATAACCCAAATCCAATAAACTAACATCCGAAGCTGTTTGATGAGTCTTGAATAGTATGTAGAGACATATAAGGATCAATGTACGAGATCAACTTAAAGGGTCTATAGTATAGGTATAAGGCTGGGTACCTGATAACGTGTGGAAATGATCGTTATCATAGTGCTTTTTGTTAGAATAATAAGATTAAAACTCCTAAGGGATACTCGGAACACGTAACTTATGTTGTAAACGCATAAATGTTTAGAAATATGGCTTACATAATTGTCGTCCCTATTTTACATGTTTAATATGTTTAAATGTAGGATAAGTGGGACAAAGCAAAAAGGAGCAACTCGCACGCGACATCTCGCGCAAAAACAAAGCGATGGATTGTGTTTGGTGATCAACAACCCCAGGCAATAAACCTAAACATCACGTGAGGATAGCTCACAAAAAGACAAGAATGATAGTTGGACTGAGGTGACTTCTCAAGGGTAGATGACATCGTCGAAACATTCAAAGGAACAAAGTTTTCCCACCGAAAAAATAGCCTAGAATAAGCACGGTATCCCCATCGAGAAAAGGGGAGAGAGAGAAAATAGACTCAAATGGCTGGTGAAGATGTTGCACAGAGTGAAAGAAAGCTTGAGCAAGCTACCTGGAGATTAATCAACCGTGCTAAAAGAAAAGAATCTTTGTTTTTAATCTTCGAACTTGTAATTGCATTTTCCATTCTTATGCCTGTACCATTTTTTATTCTATTGTAGTATACGTATTGTTTATATTGTACAGTGACCGAAGGTTTATATTCTTTTTATACATAAACTGCATGTTTGTATCGTTTTAATCCATCATTTCTTAACTTTTCATCTACCTGCGTGTTAGTAAAGGAGATGGATTGTGATCAGTTCTTAATAAGGGGTTTAACTTATAATTCTTATCGTATTAGTTGAGTTATTTTCATCACTTGGTCAGTGTCAATCGCCAACTACCCGAAAGGGCAAGTAGCAAAGATAAGGCTACTGCATGCAAAGAGGAGTTTGGTAACAAACTCTTCCTTAGCAAGGTATCTTCCAACAGTTGTATTCCGAAAGGTTAACAAATGTGGACAATAGGCACGAGAGGTAGTCGTCCTTAAACGAGATGTCCTATATGAATTATAAGTCTAGTCCCTTAGTTATAATTTGATTAAGTAATCATAGTCAGTCGTATCCCGAGAGGTGAACAAGTGTGGCGTTAAGCACTTTGAGAGAAGGTCGCCTTAATCATGCGCCATTTATGCAAATATAACGCGTTAAGGTAGTCGCAGCTCCTGACCATTTTAATAGCACAAAGGATTTCCTTCAACACTCATCTGCATGCAAGTTAGATTGATTTATTCTCCCTATGATTATTTTACCCTCTGTTTGTGAGTCTAAGGTTGTAAATAGCTAGTGTTATTAGCGTTATATTCTTGCAACTTAATTGTCGTAACGCCTTGATGGTAAAGTAAAGTCTAGAAGTAACATCTAAAACAATTCCTTATGTTCGACTCTGGATTATCCAGGTAAACCTATTGTCCGATTGTACTTGGGCGAACGGTAGGAAAACTTGTACTCAGCGAGGACTTAAGAATTATATGATAAATAGGTACATTGTTAGTGATTCTAATGACAATGATTATGGCCTATACAGTGGAAACATGTAATGACGAGAGTCACAAGGAGCGCATTGTACGCGATAACTTGGCTCAATGATACATTGTTGTTGAATCAAGTAAAAGTGAAACCATTAAGTCCAAGCATGGGAGCGTCTTAGCAATTGACACTACTCAGGAAATAAAAATCCACAAACGTCAAATAAATCAAATTAATGATAACAATGTTGGCATTTATGTCCTAAAACTCGTAGATTGTAAGTATAATCTGTTGATCGTTATTTAAAGTGTTATTATTATAATTTTAATAATTTTTATTGATTATATTATTAGTTTTGTCTTAATAATCCAAATTCAATAAACTAACATCCTAACTGTTTGACGAGTCTTGAACAATATGTAGAGACATACATGGATCAATGTTCGAGATGAGCTTAAAGGGTTTATAGTATAGGGATAAGGCTGTGTACCGTATCTTGGTAACACTATGGATACGAATCACTTTGTATTTGATACAAATGCAATGATCCAATGCGTTCGTGTAGGTGACATGCAAGTCAGGGTATCCTATGCAATGAGTTTGCGTCAGATTGAACCACGAAATAGTAACCACTAAATTTAACAACATTAACTAGTTGGAGTTCTATTTCATTAGGATGACATAGGTAGTTTAGTTTTAATCTTGAGTGTATCATAAAATCTTGTTCGCGAGGGATTGTCGTTTGATTTGTACAGGTGAAAGTGACCAGATTGCTGACTCAATATGCTTATCATTTTGGAGACAAGACCGAGTAGTGAGCTAGGAGCATAATTACACACGATGAAATTCACTCATTCCCTACTTTAGGGTAAGTAGATGAGTGTTTCCTTTAATGATGTCTCTAGGACTTGAACAAAGGGTTCTACCCTCTCTATGGCATGAGAGGGGTTTCTGTTTATTGGTTGGACCATAAACAAGTTGTTCATTAGAGGAACACTGACATTGAAGGACTAGGTGTAGCCTAAGAGTAAATGGTAATTTTACCCAACTAGTGTTATAAACACTCGTGAAGGACTAACTTACTGTTATTGGTCTATATCCGTGGATACAGAAATATATCTAGAGTGAGAAGAGTTCAGCTGTGAGACTTTAGTGGACTGTACACACACTTAATGAATATTGATTAATGTGGTTAATGAGTTTAACCAATTAATCTGATATCGTTGTAGTTTTTGATCTGTAGGTCCATTAGATCCCCTTCCTAGCTCGTAAAGGTAATGATATTTATTTATACTATTGTAATTTGAAATGTTCAAATTTACTTTGGAAATTAGTATAATGTATGGTGAGACATTATAATATAAAGTTTATATTTTAATCAAACTTTATTATATAAATTTAATTTTTCATATGATTTGAAATTAGTTTATGAGAAATAAAATATTTGAATGAGTTCAAATATTAATTTAATGTGGATTGGACTCATATTAAAATTATTGGTTATGAGAGAAATTTATATTTGAATATGATTAAAATATAATTTAAGTTAAATATAAGATATTTAATTTAGCTATTAATTAAATTTATATTTGAATATGAGTATGAATATGAATATGATTCAAATGTAATTTAAGTTAAATATAAGATAAACTATAATTCAAATGGAGAATTAATTAATTGTTTAGTTAATTTTATTTAATAAATTTTATTTAATTAAATTAATTTTAAACATATGATATTGAAGAGATATTCATTAAATATGATTTAAATGAAATATTAATTAAATATGATTTAAATTAAGGAGAATTGTCAAAAGTTGCAAATTTGACAAAATACTTACAAGTTATATCAAAATTTTAGATTCGATTAATAACAAACATTTGATAGCCAATGATATCCTTGTATCAGTTACATTGATTGCCAGTGATAGAAAGATATCACTGACTATCATTGAATGAACTAAAAATTTTGATATAGCTTGTAAATATTTTAATTTATTTTGCTATTTTTAAAAATACCGCTTTAATTAATTATTAATTGATTAATTAATTTATTCATTTGAAATTTCTATTAATTTAATAATTTTTAAATTAATAGAATTCCAGAATTTTCTCCTACTCCCTTAAGGAAAGGAAGTTATAAATATGTGAAAGAAAATAGTTTTTTTTTGCAAACTATGCTTTTGCTTTTTGCAAAATAGTCTCTCTAAATCTTTTTCCAACCCCAATTGGTTCCCATAAACAAATCTCATCCTAGAGGTAGAAAGGTCTTCAACGGGTGGTGTCCCAATTTGAAGTTTTTATAGATTCAAAGGCGTCAAACTACGTAAGTTTTTCATTCTCTGTATCTTTTAATTTAAAAGCATGCTTAGTCTTTTAGAATTTTGTTTCTAGATATTGCCAATGTATTGATATTTTGGGATTTTGAAATTAAATTGAGTTATGGTTCTGTAAAACCTTCCAATGCCTAGAGCTTTTATCCCTTTAGATAAAACTGACAATCGACTTCGACTAAATCAAATTAATGTTGACAATAATGACAATTGACGCTGACATGATAATAAGAATAGAATTTTCTCGATAGAAGTTCTCTATAAAAGAACTCCACCTTTGACAAGTGAAGGTGTGCCTGAATGAGGCAAACCCTAGAGAGTCGACAGAAAGGAATAACCTTTTCGTCGTTTGTAAAAGCTTATTCTTCTTTCTCCAGTCAGTCTGTAAGTGAAAGCTTAGAGAGAGATTAGATAAGATTCAACAATTTCTGTTTCCCCCTAACTTATAATATTTCTCATTCTCTTTACTTTTCATTTGTACATTCACTGTAATGTATATTGTTCATATTGTATTGTGGTCTAAGGCCTACATTCTTTTATACATTGTACATTTATCCACTTTCAATCTATCAATTCTCTACTGTTGATCAGTCAAAGTGTTAGGGTAGTTTAGGTTAGTGATAAGTTCTTGATAAGTAGTTTAACTTATAAGATCTATTGCGTTGGCTGAGCTATAATCTATCGCATGGTCAATGCTTGTCGACTACTACTCGAGAGAGTAAGTAGCAAACACATGTCTAACACTTGTAAGGAGAAGTGAGGAGACAAACTCCACCTTGGCGAGAAAACTTCAATCATTTGTGTCTTGAAAGGACAACAAGTGTGGGTACTTGATGCCGAGAGGTTGTCACCCTTAAAAGAGAGGTGTTAAAAGTCTTACAAGCAACAAATTCTAGATATATATCGTTTAGTGAAGCTTAGTCATTTGAATCCCGAAAGCCGAGGAAGTGTGGCGTTTAAGAAATTGAAAGGTGTTTGCCTTAATCAAAAGCTCATTGATTGATCTCTATCGCATCATAACTCATCGCATAGTTTAACCACTTATAATGGGAAGACAACTTTCCTTCACATTCTATCAACACATATTAGTTCATTCATTCATCTTTTCGCCATGCTTACCCCCTTTTACAGAATATTTAGTGTAGAAAGTAGACTTAGCTTAGACACACATTTACTTATATTGTATAATTATTTTATACTGCTTAGATGAAAGGGAGCCTTAGACCTAAGTTTTGATATTAATTTCCTGTGTTTGACCTTGGATTATCTAGAAAACCTATTGTTTAGGTTACACTTGAAAAAACAATAGGAAAACCTGTACTCAAGGAGGATTTAGTAACTACGCAAGGATTTAGAGACATAGTAAGCATCTCGCATGCAGTGACCATGACTCACCACGTAGAAGGATTGGAATAAGAATTTAACTTATATATCTTAATTGCACAATCCTAAGGCTATAGCTGAAACTAGAACACTGATTCCATAAAACTAAATCTCAAAACGAAATCAAGTCAACGAGGTGTGACAACTTGTCCATTCTAGATAGATAGAGATAGAACACTATCATCAATAGATTGTTTAGATTTAGTACAATATCTTTTAGACTGTGTACAAGGGTGTATAAGATCGTATAGCAAGATCATTTAGACTAAGTACAAGGGTTCAACATCGTTTAGGCTTGATACTTGGGTACAAGATCATTTATACTGCATACAAGTGTCACGCTCTGCCCTTTATGTAACCAGAAGGAGGTGTGTCTCCTAGACTTCCAACGCGTACCTCTCTGCGAGATAACGAGATGAATGCATAGTAATATAAACTTCTCAACCAATCTTCACCGCAAAGTTCTAACCTTGAACTCGAAGATCTTCTCAACTCATCGAAGCAAAAAACACTAGGATGACCCATCATTTGGGTAAAAAATTCTAGATAAACCGTCGCCATTCACATTATGCACACATTGCATAAGCACTGGTCACTTGATAGGAATAAGGCTAATGGTTTGCACGCATTCATCACAATTAGTATATAGAAAATAATCATTTTCTCTTTTCAAACCATATTATCAATATAAACAATAACACAAAGATACAGAGCGCGTTATGCATAACTCAGACGTAAAAGGGATCAATTTGAGAAAACATTTACAAAATACTAGCTTACAAACCACCCTCGCAGGAGTGTATTTAAGAAAGCCACTTCCTCAGGAGTATAGTTTAAGAAAGTCAATAATGCAAGAGTGTAGAGTTAAGAAAGTCACTCACGTAGCCTCCCAATCCTTTTCTTTTTTGAACGCCTCTTTGATAACTTGTAGAAATACAAGTTATTATGACCTTTTAGGTAGAACAATGGAACCAAAATGTAGGATAAAAGTGTCAAAACGGGTAACGGTCATAGCAAGTATACGAAGGCAAAACAATATAATCTATTAAGTCATCATGCCTGTTTCATCATGCTTTTAGTATTTTTATTGCAGGATAACAAAGAAAAGAAGAAATATAATGAATCACACGAGGAACGCGTGCAAAAGCAAAGTGATAAGAAGTTTCTTGGCGATTAGCATGAGCAGGCGAGATTCACTAGAAGACAAGAATGGAAGTTGGAGTTGATGTGATTTGACAATGTTGTATTTAGCATTGACATGCACAATATATATATATATATATATATATATATATAATTTTCTCACCTAAAGTGGTCTATATAAAGCCTATATATATATATGTAATTTTCTCACCTAAAGTGGTCTATATAAAGCCTCCATCTGTACCAAGGAAAGGGGAGGGGGTCTGAATGGACCAAAACCTAGAAAGCTCTATGAAAGCCAGTGGAAGAGACTAGCTCATCCACCTTCTGAAAGTTCTTCCTTATCCACATCTTCACCAGTAAACCTCTGAGTGAGAGCTTAAAGAGAGACTAGAGAGAGAAACCACCATCCTCCTCTCTCTAACTTGTAAAAGAGCCAGGGAATGCATTTCCGTTCATTCTATGACTCGACTCCTTTTCTCACTTTCCATTTTTATACATTTGCTGTAATGTTTGACTTTTATATATTTTCATGGCTGAAAGACCTACATTAATCATTACATTACACGTTTATGCACTCTTAGTCTTCAATTTCTTTACTTTTCATCTTATTGATGTGCTTTAAATAATTTAAGTGTATGTCTGATACTTGATAAGGATTCGTTAGTTATAAGTCTCATCGTGTTTAACTGAGCTTAACTGAAGCACTTGACCAACATTCATCACTAATTTCTTGAGAGAGTAAGTAGCAAGGACATGACTAAACATGCACAAGAAGGAACTTGGAGATGGCGTTTTGACTCCAATTGTTTGTGTTTCGAAAGGATAACAAGTGTGGTGTTTAGGTGGCGAGAGACTACTCATCTTAAATAGAGAGTCAATATGATGCCTATAAATAAGGAAGCCTAATGTATATTACTTGATTTATCTTTACCATTTATGTCATGAAAGGAGAACAAGTGTGATGTCTAGGCACTAAGAGGTTGCTCACCTTAAATATAAGATGGTCAAGAGATCTATATTACATTAAGGATAGGCCTGATAGCTTAGATCACCTAGAATGCTAAGACTTTCCTTCAATCCTCCTAAAACAAGTTAGTTAATTTTTCACAATCACACCATTTCATGTCACCTTTTGCAAAATCTCTAGTGTAAATACTAGCTTTAATACACACATACACACTTACTTCATACTATACAAATATTATATACCACTTAGATGAAGAGTAGACATTCTAACTAGGGGTGTAAATGGGTTGGGTTGGTAGGCATTCTCAACCCAACCCATATTTTCGGGTTAGGTGGGTTGTCAAATCAAATAACCCGAATTAAGCTTTCAACCCAACCCAACCCAACCCAACCCATAAAATATGGGTTGGGTTGTATTATTATTTTTTTCTTTTTTCGTTTCTAAATTCTAATGTTTGTAAAGTTCAAAATTGTTCATTTTTTGAAGAAAAAAATGTTCAAAATGAGAAGAGAGGAATGCAACGCACAACTTCAAAGTGACAAAGTTAACCTAATTATTTAACTTTTATTAAATAAATAATATATATATATATATTATATTAATTTGGGTTGGGTTGGGTTGAACTAAAATTTTCAACCTCCAACCCAAGACCTAACCCAGCCCGAAAAAATTCAAAAATTTCAACCCAATCCAACCCACATTTTAAACTAACCCAAGGTTGGATTGTTCAGGTTGTTAGATTACTTGGATTATTCTTACACCCCTAATTGTAAATAAAGTTTGATAGAAATTACTTGTGTACGACCTTGGCTTACCTAGGAAACCTCTCGTTTTGCTTACACTTGGACAAGCGACAAGAAAACTTGTATTGCATGCATATAATTAAGAATAATCAACATATATATAGGACATGCACCCTTTATCGTATCTTCCTATTCTAATCGGCCGCTAAGTTGATCACTTAGAATTTAAGATAACACGTTCACAAATGATCATTGCATCGTTAGATAAACAAGCAAGTTTTTGACGCCGTTGCCAGGGAATTTTTTTATGGAATTTTTTTTTCATAGCTAGAGATAATGGTTTGCTTTGATTCTAGACAAACACTTAATTGATGCTGTATCAGACGTTTAACAAAAGAACACACGAACAAATCTGTGGTACCAGAGAAATCTGTGATATGCATGGATTTGATCCAACACTTGAGTGTATATTTCGACAATGACAAGAGAAACCTTGGTTAATGCAATTGAAAGCAAGACATAAGAGGTGCCTTAAATGCCTGAAGCCAAAAAAAATTTCCATCCTCTTTTGTGGAGGATCTTCTTCAAGGAAATTAATTTAAAAAGGTCCACACAATTGACATGGTGAAACACCTGATTTTCATTGTACGAAGAAGGACCAAGAAAACTTTTGCAACATTGTGATGAACGATTGTGAAGCAAAGACTCGTTGCGATGAATAATCGTGTAACAAAGAGTCATGTAGCAAATAATTAAAGTTGTTCAAAAGGAAACAACACGTCTAGGATGATCATATAGGGTATTGGTCGCGACAAAGTCCCAATCATCCACATTCGAGAACCTGAACGCATGGATGCTTTTGTAATGTATCACTTCCCTTAATGTTATCTCAAAGGCATGATTCGTATTTAATGCTTTCTTTTATTGCTTTCTTTGTTACTTTCTATTATAGAAATTTTTGACAAGTTGGGCAAGAGTGGCGAGCCTTATCGCATGCAAGTAGGTGAAGAAAGAGTAGGACTTACCCGAAAAGATTGCTATGCGAGCTAGGGTTCATGTCAAAACACGTCATTCGTTATGATTGTCTCACAAAGCTTTTCGAGTAAACAATAACCCATGGGCTATTTAGGGTTTATGAGAAATATTTGAAATGTTAAGTTCAAATTTCAAACGAACATAATGATTAGGTGTCGCTTTAAAAGACCAAATGACGATGCCAGATGTCTCGTTGCAATTAAAATGCAATATGTAGCTGAACATAATAACCATTCCTTAACCATGGTTGGACTCCTCTTTATATACACACCTCAAACACTAATCTCTACTTTTTGCAACATGTGGATTCTGAAGAACTAAGCTTTCAGCCTCTCCGAGCATCATTTTCGTCCAATTTCAAGTAACTTTCTTTTCCATTCATTACATTTTGCTTAATCTATTCTTCCCCTGCCCAAATGGCTGACAAGAAAACTAGCTCCCAAACCATTTTGAAGAACCTGGACTGGAAGTCCAATAAATCCCATGAGAAAATTGAAAAAGTTCGTTTTGATGGTTTTGTGTTGGAGCAAACTTAACCCAGTCACAATCCCATTGCCACCAATTTTTTTCAAGAAACTCCTGGAAATATGAGTAATTTAGAATGCGTTTTGACACAAGGGATTGAAGGAAAAGGGCAAGATAATGTTGCACCTAAACCACTCATAATTAATGGAGTAGAGATAAAGGTGGTTGATTTAGATTTAGCTGCAAGTTGGTAATGGTTAAAGAAAGGCAGAAGGCCCAAGAAGAACATGAAAAGATGAAAACAAAAGGAAAAGTAGAAGCTAAGAGAAAGGAGAGAGAGAGAGCAGAAAGAGCACAAAGAGAAGGAAATGAAAGATAAGAAAGAAAAGAGAAAGATGAAAAAGGAGAAAGGCTAAGGAGGGAGAAAGTAGAAAAGCAACGTGTGATAGATCAACAAGAATAATCATCCTCGCCCATTGCCTCGATTGAATTTGAGAGGGTCGCAATAAATGCCAAAGAAAAGAAGGAAACAGTGGCATCCGACCTCTTTAAACTTAAGGTAAAGTGCAAGGCATTAAGGCCTTAGTGCAAGAAGAGAAAGAAACCCAGTTGAAGAGTAGGAAGAGCTCCTTAACTTAGTGGAAGAAGTAGCCCTCACAGTGGAGAAGAGAAGATGAAAAGAACACAAAGTGAGGAGTATTGCGAGGAGCTAAAAAAAGAATTAGAAGAATCAAGCTCTTAGAGGACGAAGTGGTGAAGCTTTCAAGAATCAAAGGGAAGGAAACCATGAAAAAGAAAGTGTTTAGAGAACAGTTCGCCAAAAGGCGAGAAGTGAAAGAAAAGAAGGATCTTGTGAGCTAGAAGGCCTGAAAGAAGAAGATGACATTGGGTTAGACGATAAGAATGCAACCCTCTCCGTCGAGTATGTAAGCAGGAACTTCAAGATCGAAAATGGTCTTTTCCCTTTTAAAGGCGAAGTACAATCATTTTTGGGAGACCCCATTTGTACTTTGTAGTATGAGAAATTTTTCGAAGGGATATTTGAAGTTAGGGTGGACATAGTCAATCTATTCTACAAGGGCTTTATTAATGGCAAAGAAAACTATGCATGGTCAACACGATCGTGTGAATATGTTCTTAGCGATCGTCTACCATAGTCAACATAATCGTTTAGCATGGTCAACACGATCGTTTATAATTGAAGCCATTTTTTCATTATTAAAAAGAATTACATGATCATGTATCATAACCTAAATAATTGTAGATCATTTGTTTAGATTGTAGTACATGATTGTTTAGAAGAAAATTACTCATGCACGTGTGTGGTCGATTAATCGTACGATGACTTGTGTATTTTTTATTTTGGGCCTGTGAGCTTTTTCCGTTTTCGAAATTGTTCTATAGAGTATAAATATTTTACTTGTTTGTCATATTTTTTAAAAGACCCCATTTATAAACTACAAATATAATTTTTATTTTTGATGGGTATAGTTGTTGATGACATAAATGATAACAACTTATTCTTAACTTTGTATCTAGCAAGGGCATGTTTATCCAAACGAATTTAATATAGGTCTAGGTAGACTGGAGCCACTCTCCCACCTTAATGACCTTTATATTACATATATATAAAAAGCGGATATAATACTAATTTTTGAAATTAGCTTCGTGGTAAAACTGTCTATCGGTTTCCTTTAGACCCAATTCAAGTCTCACTCTTTATAACTTTTGTGTTGTATTATTCCCCCTAAGTTCCATATTACCCACCTCTACAAAAAAGTGTAAAAAAAAATAATAAAATAAAATAAACAATAATAAAAATAAATCATTTAAAAGAAATTGGCCAATTTTAGGGTGCACCCAAATATTTTCTGTTGTTGTATCCCTATAAATTCTGCCTTAATTTGAAGTCTGAGTCTGAAAGAAAATACTTAAATGCAACCTGAGATTCTATATTCCTCCAAAGAACTCGTTCTCTACGATCACTCTCGACCAGCATTGCAAAATCCAATTTCTTCTCATTGTTATTTTATTTTGTTCTACATCAAAATACAACTGTTTATAGAATAATCCATCTAGTGCTAGTGCAGTTAGTATATACTCCTGAATTAACCTACAAAGGGTGTAGGCCATTCACCATTGCAGAAATTACAAGAGTTTGATTGGGCATAAAGAGTGTACGGAATTTTTATTTTGATTATTTAAGCACCAAGTCGAAAACTAAGGATACAGCCATTTCAAAGTTCCATTAAATTTAATTTATGAAACTATGCATACAGCCATTTCATTTAAGTTTTGAGATTAAATTAAATTTTCAATTTTCAATTTTGGTTCATACAAACTTAACCCTACATGGAATTCTTCTATATATAAAAATCCTGCAGATTTAAAGTAAGATGAAAAGATAATGTTTTCTAGATTTAAATTTTATTTCATTTAAATTAATTTGTTTGCCAATTATTTGTAGTTAGTTTGGAGTTGTTTTAATCAAAAGAGTTTAAATATAAATAAAAACACTTTTTTTTTTTAATGAAAGATTATGGAAGATGAAATTAAAACTGAAAATGGATGGTATCACAGTTTTTTTTTTTATATAAAAGAAATTAGGAAAATGTAATGAAAATATAAAGAATAAATGGAGAATTAGTTAAAAATATAGATATAGATAATTAGAAAATAAATGAGAATTGAAGTTAGAAAAGTAAATTAATAGCGACTTAAACAGTAATGTAACAAATATAAACTACTTTAACTTCTTTTCATTTCATTTATGAATTAGCAAAATTTAAATTTTAAAATTTTGTTGGCTATAAATACAGTTTTCCCTCCACCCATTTTTCTTCATTGCAAAGACTGTGATTTCCAGAAACCAAAAACTCCGAAGAAAAATCCATCGTTCCAAAGAAAACTCTCTCCCAATGTCTGCAGC
>JBBPDI010000005.1:9419773-9434364 GCA_037974545.1 Cucumis variabilis
GCAAAAGATAAGTTTGATTACAATACTATTCCAATTATATGAATAAATAAATTATTTATGTTAATTCTAAGGTAAATTTTGTTTTGGAAAATAAATGTGGAAGTTTGTAATGTGAAAAAGGTCTTTGATTATTTGTTTTTATATGAAAATAAAAAAGATGTAAAAGGTTTTTTCGATTATCTATATATATGCTACCTAATTATATGATATTTGAAAATTATTTATCATTTCTCCCTCTAAGATTCTTATATGTTTTGCTTTTATATGTATTGACATGATATTCTCATACGTAATAATTTTGGTCAACAAGAATAAAACCAAGAAATAAGGGGAGAAAAAAAATTGAACCTAGGGCTGGGATAAGAAGAGTTGTGTCTTTGCACTGCTACAAATTTGGATTCAAAGACATCTAATAAGGGTCACGAACATATTTTGTGATATTTGTTTTTGTATTCTTGAAGCCTCCGTTAAGAAAAGACTATCATGCGATATAACTTGCTTTTAACTAGCTTATTATTAAGGAGAGCACCTTTCAGTGTCTTTAAATGCCACACTTACCACCTCTTGGGATTCAAATGACTAAGAGCCTAGCTCAACAATGTATATTTAGAAGAGTTCACTTATAGGATTTATAGAGCTTCACATTTAAGGGTGACAACCATTCGGCCCCTAATACCCACACTTGTTCTTATTTTGGGACACAAATGATGGAAATTATCTTGTCAACGTAGAGTTCGTCTCCAAATTCCTCCTTGCGCGCGTTAGCCATATCCTTTTTACTTGCTCCTCGGGTAGTCGGTGATATACACTGGCTAGGTGATGAAAATAGTTTAGTTAACGCGATAAGAGTCGTTATAAGCTAAACTTCTTATCATGAATCTACAATAGATTCTAAACTAAAAATAACACAAGGACAAATGAATAGTAAAGAAGTGATGGATTTTAAAAGGCATAAATATACATTGTATTAAAGAATAAAGGTCTTGCCACTTTACAATATGAACAAATATAGTGTAAAGAAATACAAAAATGAAAAGAATAAAAGTGACATTACAAATTATGAGAGATGGAAATGTGATCTTCTTTACTCAAACCTCAAGTATTACAAGGTTAGCGCGAGGAGGGCCAAGTGAAGCATTGGGTGCACAACCAAGTGAGGCATGCAATGTGCCTTTTACGAGGTTAGCACGCGACAAGACCTACCTAGGCCATCCCTACGCGTTAGCCCATGTCAATGGGTGATTTTGGACTGGTTTAGTGATTATTAAGAATTTGAAGCTAAGTTTTGGTATTTTTTATTATTAAAGAGAATTAAATAGAATTATTTCCCATTATTTCATGTCAAGAGGAGATAAGACAAATTTACAAGCCAAGGGTTGATCGATTTGTATTTGGACTTAATAGTTTCATGATGTGTGCAACGCAGATGCAATAAGTCATTGAGTTCGATCATCGCACGTGACACACTCAGTGTAACTCTCTGTAATTGCTTTATAGGCCATGATCATAGCATGCTAGATGCTCATTATGTACCTCTTCATCACATGCTACTTACGTTCTCGTTGAGAACAAGTTTTCCTACAGCTTGCCCAAGTGCAAGCGAACTACAGGTCTACCTGGATGATCTAGGGTCGAACATAGAAAATTGATATAGATGTTAGTTCCTGATTCGACTTATCGTTTAGGCTTTATGGAGATTAAATTGAAAGAATGTATCGCTAACTACAAGTACTTAATTACAGTTCGAGACTCAAGCACAGAGAGTAAGTTAAGTTAAGGAAGAATGAGTTGAACTAACTTGTATGCAGATGATTCGTGAAGGAAATTCTATGCACTATTAGATGTTTAGGCGTTGCGATAACCTTAACGCGCTATAATTGCATAATGGACACATGATTAAGGCGACCTTCTCTCAAAGTGTTTAGATGCCACATTGTTCACCTTTTGGGATACAAATGACTATGCTTGCTTAGGGAAATTATACCTAGAGATCCTAACTCGTAATACTTATGACTTCTCGTTCAAGGATGACAACCTCTCGGTGCCTCTGAATATAAATATTCATATTTTTAATATTTAAATCATATTTAAACATCAAGCTCTTTCTCTAACTTATAACCGACGACTATATCACATATATTCGTCGGTTTCTCTCTTTTCACCTAATTTGAACAATTTGAATTATTCGAACATATTGTTCTAAGTTAATTCCATATGAGCAATCAGGGGAACCTAATGAACCTAACTCCAATGATTTAAGATTAATTGGCTAAACCCTTTTAGATCGAGTTAATCAATATTTGTTAACTAACCGTCATTCCACTAAAGTACCGTAGTTGCACTCCTCTTACTATAGATATATTTGTGTCCATCTAATATAACCATGATCAGTAAGTTAATCCTTCACAAGTTGTTCGTAACCTCGGATGGGTCAAAATATCATTTTACCCTCGAGACTACATCTTGCTCCTTAAGTCCAACTAGTCCACTATTGAACAATTGGTTTAAGGTTAAACCTATAAACCAAATTCCTCTCTGATAATGAGAGGGTGGGGTCCCTGGTTCATAACTTGGATTTAGTCCTTAAGAGAACAACCTATCTACTAACCCTAAAGTGGGTAAGAGTGAATTTTGTCTTGCACCTTATGTCATCCTTAGCCATCCACCCGACCTTATGCTTATAATGGAAAGCTTATTGAGCCAATGCCATCGAGTTGTCATCACTTATGCATATCTAAGGATAATTTCATGCTAATAGAAGTTCATAGTTAGTTCAGGATTAAGATTAAGTTATCTAGGTCATCATTAATTGAAATAGTTAATTTTATATAGTCAACGGTGTTATAACTTAAAAGTGACTATTTCATGGTTCCAGTCTTTTGTAAACTCTTTACATAGGATGCTCCAACTTCCATGTCTCTACATGAACGATTCAGGATCACATCGATGTACTAACTACAAAGCGGGTCGCATCCATAGTGTTTCCAGAATAAGGCACCCAACCTTATTCATACACTATAGATCGTTTAAGCTATATACTCGAACTTGATCCAGGTTTATGTCTCTACATAAAGTTCAAGTCTACACAAGATAGCCTTACAACATTAGTTTATTAGATTAAAGATTATAGTATTCTATTTTCACCAAGAAGTCCTTAATAACCACTTTTATTGAATATAGTATAATTTAAAATACAAACTGCGAGTTTTAGGACATAAATTCCAACAATAGACTAATTAAGAGACCAAACTCTTCTTGCGTAGAGTACCCTAAACACCTGTTTCAAGATACTTAGTCAAGATTTTACTTCTTATTTCTTAGTTAATTAGATGCGGGTCTTACATTAAAGGACGCCAAACCATGGTTAATAAGATGAATATTATTGCTTCAAGAATTTGACATGGAAATTTGAGACCATAGGGTTATCAAGAATCAAATGGTGAATCACTTATTGCATTTGGACAACACACCGATTTAATGTGACATAATGAAAATAGAGGGTTGCTTTTCTGATGAGCAGTTAATGCTAGTTGAAGAAAAAGGGTCGTGGTAAAACATATTCAACTATTTGGTATGTAAAACATGGTTGCAAGATTTTAGCTTTTAACAAAGGAAAAAGTTGTTTATGAATGTCGCTTTTATATGTGGGATAAGCCATATTTGTACAATTTAAGGCCCAATCACGTCTTAGTAAGATGTGTTCTTAAGCATGAGGTGACAAAGATACTCGCCAAGTGTCATAACACGCAATATGGAGGACACTTTGGTGCACATAAAATAATTACTAGTCTTGCAAACTTGGTATTGTTTGCCTACTCTTTTACAAGATGCAAGAAACTTTATGGTTAATTGTGACTGATGATAAAGGATTAGAAACATCTCCTATCGCAAAGAAATGCCACAACAAACCATCTCATAATTGAAGCTCTTTGATTTCTAGAGAATTGATTTCATGGGACCTTTTTCACAATCTGGTGGTCATATCTATATCTTGTTAACCTTTGACTTGTATCCAAATGGGTTGAGCCATCTCCTGGCCTAGAAACATTGTGATGATAATAAGTAAATAATTGAAAATGAACATATTCGCAAGATTTGGGGCTCCACGAGCTCTTATAAGTGACGAGAGTTCCCATTTCATCAACCACATCATTGTTAAACTATTATAAAATTATAATATTAACCATAAATTCACCACCAACTATCACCCTCAGACTAATGTTTAGGCAGAGGTCTCCAACTAGGAAATTAAGAACATCCTGGAAAAAGTGTTAAACACTTTATGAAAGGACTAAGGAAATTCCCTGCATTCAGAGTCATGTGCATACAAAACCACGTACAAGACCCCCATAGGAATGTCACCTCATGCATTAGTCTTCAGGAAGGGATGTCACTTGCCACTAGAGTTGAAACACAAGGCTTTATGAGTGTGTAAAATGTTAAGCTTTTATCATAACGCTGCAGGAGAGGCAAAACAATTGTAATTGCATGACCTAAATGAGTGGCAATCTCAGACATATGAGAACGATAAGTTCTATAAGGAAAAGATAAGGAAAAGTCAAAGGAATGGCATTATCACAACATCTATAAACACGTACCTTCTTGTGTAAATGCATAAATATAAGAGAATACAACGCACACAAGTCTTCAAGCCTGTTTTACCCTGGTGTTTTATCACAGGATTATAAAGAGCAAATGACATAGTGAATCATAGAGAAGTGCATGCAAAGGCTACACGATATGAACCCTGTCTGATGAATAAAATACTTAGGGGAGTAACCACATCATCACGCGATGAAGATTCACTAGCAGACAAGAATGGTAGTTGGAGTTGATATGACTTGACAAAGGCTGTAGCCAGCGCTGACATAATTAAAAGAATAAAAGTTTTCCATCAAAATTTACCTATAAAAGGACTCCATCTCCACTATGAAAAGGGGTCAGCCTTGAAGAGGCTAGATGTCTGAATGGATCAACTAAAACCTAGAGAGCTGGCAGAAAGGACTAGCCTTTCCGTTGTCTGTAAAACCATCTTTTTCTTCTCCGATCAATCCTATAAGTGAGAGCTTAGAGAGAGGTTGGAGAAAGACTCCACCATTCCTTTTTCCTCTAACTTGTAATATTTTTTATTCCCTTTACTTTCTACTATTATATTTCATTATAATGTAAAGTGTTCATATTGTACAATGACTTAAGGAATATATTTTTTAATACATTGCATATTTATCTACTTTCAATCCATTATTACTCTATTGTTCACCTGTCAAAGTGTTATAAGTAGTTTAGGTTTATGATAAGTCCTTGATAAGTAGTCTAACTTATAAGATCTATCGCGTTAGCTGAGCTATAATCCATCGCTTGGCTAGCGCTTTTCGCTAACTACTTGAGAGAGTAAATAACAAAGACATAGCTAACACCCGCAAGGAAGAGTTTGGAGACAAACTCCACCTTGACGAGTAAACTTCCATCATTTGTATCCCGAGAGAAGGAAAAGTGGGGGTACTTGTTGCCGAGAGGTACTAGAAGTCTGATAAGCAACAATTGATAGATAGCTATTGCTTAATGTAGCTTAGTCATTTGCACCTCAAGAGGTGAGCATTTGTGGTGTTCAAAGCACTGAGGGGTGCTCGTCTTAATCAGAAGTTAATTAACTAATTTCCATCTCATCATAGCTTATCGTGTACTTTAATCACTTATAATACGGAGTCTTTCCTTCATATATTCTCAACACAAGTTAGTTCATTTTCCCATCTCCTCGCCATGTTTACTCCTTTTCTACAGAATCTCTAGTGTAGATAATGGACTTAGCATAGACACACATTTATTTTATACTGTAAAGTTATTTTATACCGCCTAGATGAAGAAGTAAGCTTTATAACTGATATTTGATATCAATTCCCTATGTTTGACCCTGGATCATCTAGAAAACCTATAACTTCGCTTACACTTGGTCAAACAATAGGAAAACTTATACTCAATAAGGATTTAGTAATTATGCAAGGACTAGAGACATAGTGAGCATCTCACATGCAAGGATTATGACTCATCGCATAGAGAATATATATATAATATAACAAACATTGAATCCATAAAACTAAATCCAAAATCCATCTATCATGGTTCTTATAAATGAATGTTTGTTTGTAAGTGATCCTTATAAACAATGTTAGTTCATGAATGATTTCATGAGTATCTCATCGCATAGACCTGGGATTCACTTCACCAGTGAGATTGAGTTAGGGAAAGGTTTGATTCAGGGAAAGGAAGCCTTAAAGCATGTCCCTGAAATGGTTGTTGGGCGACCGAGGAGAAAGATAAGAAAAACGTCTTTACCACTTTAATTACCTTGCCATAAGGAGAAGCATTTCAGTGGATGAAGGAAGGCGTGTGGATAAGAACTTAGATTTTATTTATATGGCTTGCGAGAAAAGGAATGTAACTATTAAGAGTGAACCTTATGTAAAGTGTTAAGTGAATAAAAGAAGAAATTATGTTTATTCTACTACTTATTAATTACACTTACCGCTTAGTAAGTGATGTTCTTTGTTATGATAAGATTGCTAAGCGATGGAGTAAGTTTAAAGGTTATATATTTTTTTGCTGCATTGAGTTAGTCTCTAATATTCGAGGCGAAGGCTTCAAGATGAGACAAGTTGAAGAAAGTTGTTTCGCTTACTAGGTGTTATCGCGTCATCTCATAGTGAGATATGCGATGGGTGTCTAGGCAGCATGTCCCCATCTGGTCGTAGGAAGTGGCTTTTAGGGTGGGACATGAAATTAAGATTAAGTTACCTAGGTCATCAATAATTGAAATAGTAAGTTTAAAATAGTAAACGACGCTATAACGTAAAAATGACTATTTCATTGTTCAGCCTTATCTAAACTCTTTACATAGGGTGCCCCCACTTTCATGTCTCTACATGAACGATCCAGGATCACATTGTTTATACTACAAAGAGGGACACATCCATAGTGTTTGACAATAAGGCGCTCAACCTTTATTCATATTCTACAGACTGTTTTAGGTTATATACTTGAACTTGATCCACATTTATGTCTCTTCATAAAGTTCAAGTTTATTTAAAATAGCCTCAGAACCTTAGTTTATTGTATTTAAGATTATATTATTCAATTTCACCAATAATTTCTCAATAACAACTTTATTGAATAGAATATGATTATAAACTGCTAGATTTAGGACATAAATTTCAACAGAAACAACATATCACGTTCGTTCGATATGTTGAACCCTAAAAAACTAGGGCACCTAGAGCCTTAAGCCGCTCTATGCCAAAATTCTTCTTTAGGTCACTAGGTACTGAACCCATTGCCTGAAACAACTAACCAAAAATCTAGCAAATTGGTCATTTTTTGGCTCAACTTGAGCCCTTGGGATATTGGTTTTCCCTTTAAATTGACTCTAGGTAGGATCTTAAGTTCCGCCTTGCTTCGGCCTACGTTGTTTGGTAGTACTTGGGGGCATAACTCCTATGACATATCAAACTATTAGACATATTATGGATGCCTCTAACTCAATGCATGATGTTTTGATTATGAGACACTAACTTTATCTTAACTTAGTTTTCTTATTCTCAGCTAAAACCAAATCGCACTTAGCAATCTAAGGAGGGAAGAAGAAGATAAGTTGACGAAGATTAAAATGCTAGAAAAATAATAGAGGAGAGGAAGAAGGATGTGCTCGCAACAATAGGTGAGCAAGTGGAAAAATTATCGGTAAAAAATAAGGCCATAGGAGAGCAAGAGGTTGAACGCTTTGAGATTATGGCGGAAGAACTAGTCAAAGAGTTGAACGCCATGAGCCCACTTGAAGGAAGTCTATAATCTAAATATAAGGGAATGAGATCCGTTAGAACTTGCAAGGTAAAGAAACTAAAGGTGGGGTCATCTGAACCTGAGGAAGCCGACGGTGAAAAATGAAATACAAAGAACTCAAAGTTGAAAAAATGTGTACTTACCTTCAACAAAACCCTCCCAGATTTCTCTTCACGCCATTTAAGGTGATCGACTAGAGGAAATTCTTTACTGGGGCCACATGTCATACTCCATCCTGGAGCAACTAGTCACTAGGCTCGAGATATGACGTGAAACTGATGGACATCATTCTCCTTCTAACAATGCTTGTCAACCCTACTAACCTAGAACTATTATCTATCTATTTTTCCTTAAACCTATATAAAATGCGAAAAAGAAACCTCTAACTTGAAAGCAATAATTTAAATCTTTTACAAAACATCTTTAGGTTTACCCAACCTTTGGGCAACTTGCTCAACAGTCCTATGTAAACAAAATGAAATTAAGAGATTCCAACTAAAGCAAAACTGAAACAAAACTCAACAATCTTAAACCCTCATACTAGTCTATTACATAGTACAACAACTTAGTCTTCTCCTAGTGTAACGACCCAATCTTTCGAACTTAACTGAGATTGTTACTTGCATACTAGACTCATGCTTAAACATAAAACGGGATAAGTTTAGAATAAATTTTCACAACTACTAGAAGAATTTTTAATAAGTTGGGCCCTAATTAAAACAAAGGTTTGAAAGTTCAATTCAAATCTCAAAAGAAAGTTAAATCACGAAAAGAAAACCTCTAACTGTCTCAACTACTAAGGAAAAACCCATAAAACATAGACAATCAGCGGAAGCGATTTGAAGGACACCCCCTATGGTAATCAAGGTTCCTTTTTGTCCCTCGTCGGTTCACCTCCCTTGTTACCTTTGCCTGAAAAATTTAAACATAAAAGGGTGAGTATAAACATACGCAGTAAGAGACTCACTACTGGTCCTGTTAGGGAAAAAATAAACTGTTAACTTCCTATTGGGGTACCCTGCACAGTCATAGTCTTGTGATCCCGTGGGATACACATTATCAGTCTAACGCCTCGAATGATGCATAAATCAATCTAGTGTTCTACAGAAACACATACCAGTCTAATGCTCCTGAATGATGCACAATAAGTGGTGATCCCATAGGACACCTGTAAGGCATAATACCCAATAGAAGAACTAACAATTCTCCCTTCACTCCATTCTAAACATCTAATCAGTCATTCATAATACAATCAAATTTCCTCAACACATAATCTCTTTACTTATCACCCTAATCGTCAACTTATTTCCACTTTAACCTCAAAGTCAGTCAGTAACATATCAACACATCAGTCAAACAAGCTAAGTAATTATAACTTCCACTCAGTTCACAAGTACACAGTCATACTTTGGCATAACTTACACTCAGTTTAAACAACCACCAACAAGTTCAAATCCACACTTTATATAAGCAACATCTACAAATTTCAGTCATTTTAATATCCATATGTGTATATATATATATATATATATATATATATATATATATATATATAGTTTCAGTCGAACACAACATACATTCAATCTTAAGTCTACTTCAATATATACATATCATGTCTGAAATCCATCCTCAGTTTAATGACCAACATACAGTCAAAATATCCTACTTTACAGGTGTGTCCAGTAGAAAGTCCCTTACCTTAGCATTTGGTAAGCTCTTTAACCGCACTAGAATTCACGAAAACAACCTAAACATTAAGATAAAATTCAATAATTTCCCCAACACAACAACCACTTAAAATTAACCCAAAGTGAACATTCGTCATTTACCCAATGTTAACGAATCGAGTTCTAACTAAAACCAATATTTCTTGTGAACCCAAAGAAATCAAGCGCTACCCTCAACCTAAGATTGAACAACGGTCAACAAATAATCCAACCATATTACTTGAATTTGTTTTGGACACCAGTACCACCCATAACTTCATCTTTACCCAAATTCTTTTCACCCAAAAATCCACACAACTCAAGAGCGACCACGGCATACGAGCAAAAATCAAAATGATGTGCAGTAGACTCGATGGCTAGCTTGGAGGAGAAACTTAGCTTGGTTCACAGCTAGGAGGAGTGGTGCGTGGCTCACGTGCAGCTTGCACGAAGACAAGCAGCACGACAAGTCGCTCGAGTCTTGAACAGGTGCCACTTCCATCGAGCAACATCATCAACAAGGGAATAGAGGCATTTGACAGCGTCCCTGATCGCCTAAAGTGGAGGCTCGAGCGGACAACTGCGTGTGGTTGTGGCAAACAAAAAACAAAAGGGGAAGGGGAAAGGCAATTGTCGACGGTGGAAAGGAGAAGAGAAAAGAGGGTTCAGTGGCTAGTTTCGTCGGACGGAATAGAGAGGGGAGAGGGAGGCTATGACACTGGGCTATGGCAAAGGAAAATAGAAGAAAAACGGCAGAGGGGAGGGGTGTCGCGAGCGGGAGGAAGAAGGAGAAAGAAATTTTTAATTTCTTTTTTTTAATAATAATAATAATTATAATATATTATTATTATTATTATTATTATTATTATTACCTTTCCAATTCGTTTTTCCTCCTTCACTTCTTTTCTTTTTCATTAATTTAATTTCTCTTCTAAGTATACAATAATAAAAATAACACCCAACAAAATTTAAAATCCTAAAAATAAAGTGATTCGATTAAAATCAATTACCTTAGAGTTCGAGGTGTTACAACAAACGTAATGATCCAACGCGTTCATGTAGTTGACATGCGAGTGAGGGTATCCTATGCATGAGTTTACATAAGCCGAACTGTAAAATAGTAACCACTAGGTATGACTCTGTTAACTAGTTAGGTTTATATTTCATTCGGATGACTTACGTAACTTAGTCTTAATCCTAAATGTATTATGAATTTCTGTTCGCAAGGGAGTTCTTTTACAAAAGAAGGATCATTGTCAATCTCAAAAATTTGATTTTCAATATTAAAATATATGGAATAACTGCTATTATTACTATCCCTAATTAAAAAAGTGTCATCAGATACGAAATTTCGAATGTCGACTAAATCATCAACAGTACTGTAACAGGAATTGTAACTATCACTATGATTAGGAATGTTTTTATTCATATTATTTATAATTGATCCTTCACTTTCAATAGGACCAAGACAATTTTCAAGTAGTGTTCGATCGATTATGTATTAATCAATATGATCTTTAATTTGTACGGGTGAGAATGGCCAGATCACCAACTCAATAAGCTTATCATTTTGGGGACAAGACCAAGTGGGGAGCTGAGAACATAATGTAACACCCCAAAAATTAAGGTAAATTCCAAATTTAATTATCTTGGTTTATTAATTATGTTGAGTTTGGTTGGGTGTTATATTATTGGTGAGATTTATTTGATTTTATGGAGATTAGGATTAATTAAATATTCGTGGAAAGAATATAAATTAATTAATGAATTTGGTAAAATTCAATTCATGAGATTTAATAATTTTAGATAATTAGGTATAATTATATATATAATTAACTAAGTAATGGAGGGGTGAGGATAATTATATTATAGGGATAATATAAGTAATTAAGAAAAAATATTATAGTGTGGGAAAAGGAGAAAAGTGATTGATGGAAAGATTTAACGAGGAGAGAGACAAATTTATTGGTTGTTTTATTGGAAAAGGAAAAGAAAAAGAAAAATAGAAATAATAATAATATTATTATTGTTATTATTATTAGATAGGACCCATTGTGAAGCGTGCACCAATATTACTATTCATCTTCTTTCTCCTCAAACAAACCCTAGCCCGTCGCCTTGTTGTTGTTCACCATCTTTGATCGTCTTTCTATATCCGTCAAATTCTTTTCGTTGGCAGTCACGTGCAGCCGAAGTTCTAAGACTTGAGTCATGTTCTCTTCATGAAGTCTTTCGCAAAGCCCCCTCTTCCCCTATTTTTGTGTGGATCTACATCTGATCTCCTCTCACAGTCGAAAAGTTGGGCATCTCTGAACTAACCTCCTTTGACAAAGCACGACGTCATGCTCCGTTTCATGTTAGTCAGACGACAAAGCCTCTACAGTCGCGTATTCTGTTTGCAAGCCACCATCCGAGCGACCTACCTCTTTTAAGCCGTATACTAGATCTTACTCTTTACTCGAGCCGAGTTTGAGCTGTTTCTTCTTAGTCGTGTTGAGAAGCCTCTTTCCTCTTGGTTAACTAAGCCACCACCTAATTAAACCACTTTTCTATTTTGCTAAGTAATTGTTTGAACTTTTTGGTTACCCATCAAATATCAAGTTCATTTTGGTTAAGTTGAATTATTTTCTTAAGGTTGGATTTTTCTATTGAAGGTTGGATTGACTAAGTCATTTTGGAGTAGACTTTTGTAAGTATCCTCGAAGGTTGAATTAGGTTTCAACCTCATGTTAGGTAAGCTTGGATACTTAGATAAATTTGGATGATGAGTTGACAGAATTATTAATTTTAATTTTCTTTAGTTTAGGATTTAGTTAATTGAAAATTGGCTCCAGGAAAGGATTATATTTTTTAGTTAATCTCCAGGTAAGAGATTATACTATTAGAACCTTGACATTATGTTTTTCCTCATTATGCATTAACGTACTTATGATGCATGATGTGACTGTTAGAGATGATTGATATTGCTAGCCATATAGACAATCGTTATATATGACTGGAATATGTGATGATCATGATATGTTATGAATAGGATTTGTTATGAATGAGATATACTATGGTTGAGATACATTATGATTGAGATATGATATTTATGTTATGTTATATGTATAGGATATGGTGTTCTATTAGCTTTATTTGTTAGAGTTGTATCATATGGTCGTCCCCTGGGATCACTATCTATTTATACCTGTGTGACTGATTCAACGGGACCACTTACAGCCTAACTCTCTTTTAGGGTATTTCCTTCGGGTTCACCGAGAGCCTAGACGTGTCCCTATAGGATCACTGGATAGCGTACGCTCGGAAGCATAATAGTTATACGATACTTTCTTATAGGACTCTAACGGAAAGCTAATAGACACGTAGTGAGACTAATAGTGGGTCCCTACTGAGTATAAATTTATACTCACTCTTTTCTATGTTTAATTTTTCAGGAAAGGGTAAAGGTAAAGGCAAGCTGGTGACTGACAAGAAGTGACCGTAGTTCACCATAGGGGGCAGTTTATGTTTTCTTTCACATTTATATTTTCAACATTGATTTATAGTATTTTATTTCAGAACTCATTAGTACTTTTAGATATATTTTTCTATCTATTTCAAATAGGACCCGAATTAGTATTTTATTTATTTTTTATATACTTTATTTATAATTTTTAGATGAAGATTTGAAACGTTTCCTTTAAAATCTAGTATTTTCATTTATTTTAAATAAAATGTATTTATTTGTTCAATAGTAATGACCTCAGCTTAGTATAAAGAGTTGGGTCGTTACACATAATTACACAAGATGGAATTCACTTTATTCCTACTTTATGGTAAGTAGATGAGTGTTCCCTTAAATGGTGTCTCCAGGACTTGAACAAAGGGTCCTACCCTCTCTATGGCACGAGAGAAGTTTCTGCTTATTGGTAGAGCCATAAACAGGTTGTTTGTTAGAGGAGCACTGGTATTTAAGAATTTGAGGTAACCAAGGGGTAAAACGATAATTTGACCCAAATCGTGTTACGAACACTTGTGAAGGACTAACTTACTATTATTGGTCTATATCCATGAACACAAAAATATATCTACAGTGAGAAGAGTTCAGTTGTGAGTCTTTAGTGGAGTGTACACACAGTCAACGAATATTGATTAATCTGGTTAATGAGTTTAACCAATTAATCTCATATCGTTGTAGCTTTTGATTTGTAGGTCCATTAGGTCCCCTTCCTAGCTCGTAAAGGGTATTGAGATTTATTTATATTGGTTATAATTTGAAATATTCGAATTTACTTTGAAAATTAGTATAATGTATAGTGATACATTATAATATAAAGTTTATCAAACTTGATTGTATAATTTTAATTTTGGATATGATTCAAAATTAATTTATGAAGATAAAATATTTGAATGAGTTCAAATATTAATTTAATATGAATTCGATTTATATTAAAATTATTTGTTACGAGAGAAATTTATATTTGAACATAATTCAAAATTAAGTTAAGTTAAATATACACTAGAAGAAATTTATCCTTTAATGTTGGTTTAAAACCGACATTAATGGCCTTTAGTGTCAGTTCAGAAGCGACATCTATGCTAACATTATTAAAGCCCTTTAATGTCGTTTTTGCTTTGATATCGGTTTTAAACCGACATCAAAGGCGTCATTAATGTTGGTTTAAAAACGACATTAATGGCCAATGATGTCGGTTTTAAATCGACATTTTTCATGGTGTTATTGTTGACCTTTAGTGTCGGTTGGCCTTAAAACTGACATTAAAGAGGCCAACAACGTCGGTTTGAAAACGACATTAAAGCCTTGCTTTTTAGTCCATTTTTACAAATTTATTTTTATTTAATTGTTGCATTATTGTCCATTTTTTTATAAACTGACATTCGTCCGTGTAGATAAATATTTTTTTTTCACTCCAACAAATCAATAAAATTAATATTCATTTCGAACCTATAATATTTATCTTTTACTTATATATAAACAAAATAAAATTTTAACATTGTATTTATGTATATATTTTACAAGAGTACATGAAACAAGATCCTAATACAAGACTT
>JBBPDI010000005.1:9473570-9486969 GCA_037974545.1 Cucumis variabilis
AATCGACTAACGCCCACAAAAACGAACCCATAGAGATGGAGAATTTAGTTCCAATCAACCTATCGCACTTCAAAATTCAAACATCGTCCACGGAAACGCCTTCAATAACATATATAGGACCAATCGATTAGTTCCACATTATTCCAAAGGAAAATATACACCATAGATCCTTAACCCATGACAACTTTTTACCGTCAAGACCCAATGTAACTCACAGCGTAATAGGCAGTGGTGAACGAACCTAATCAACCAACAATATGCAACACACAAGATGAAATTGAGTGGTGGATGGACAGGGTCACCTCCTTACCTCTCACGATAAGAAATTTTTAAGGACTCGCGTGCGACTACTTGAAGAAACGCGACGGCAACACCCCCTCGCCGGTTCACAGAGGCCGAACGTATAAGGGAACGACTGGGCACAAATCGTTCGGCTGGTGCAGGCGACGGCGTCGTCGTCAGACGGAAGGGATAAGGGGAGAGTCGCGACGGTCGACGTCGGATGGAAAGAAGGAGAAAAAGATTAGAGGTAGTGGCACAGCTGGGTCTATGCAAACGAAGATCGGTGCGGGTTTGGTTTCACTGTCGACCGACGACGCTTGCAGGTGACCGAAAAATAGAGGAGGAGAAAGGGGTTTGCGGCAGAAGACGGAGGGTAGGGCAGAAGAGAAGGAACGAAAGGAGATTGGGGGGGTCGTGCGCGAGAGTGAAGGGAGAGAGAGAGAGCGTTTTCTTTTCTTTATTTTTTTAAATAATTAATAATAATAAATAATAATAACAACAACAACATATTATTATTATTATTATTATTATTATTCCCCAAAACATTTTTTCCCCTTCACTTCTTTTCTTTTTCATTAATCAAAATATTCTCTTCTAAGCTAAAAGAAATAAATAACCCCCAATAAACAATTAAAATCCAAAAATAAAGCAATTTGATTAAAATCAATTACCTTAGCGTTTGGAGTGTTACAGAACCAACTGTACAACAGTCGGGTCCTCCATCGCATGTGACTAAGAATCATCATCCATGTTGTATCATTGGGGATATACAAAGCGGGGTCACAACAAGAAAGAAAGATCGTCTTGATTACGCAAAGCTAATTGCAAATGTGTGTTATATTTCATCTATTGAACCAGGGTTAGTTTCAGAAGCTCTCCAGGATGACTTTTGGATTAGTGCAATGCAAGAAGAACTCTTTCAATTCCAACACAATAATGTCTGGTCGTTGGTCCCAAACCAACTAATTTTAATATTACAGGGACGAAATGGATTTTCAAAAATAAAATGGACAAACACGAACTCGTTACTCATAATAAGGCACGCCTAGTTGCTCAAGGATATACTCAAATCGAAGGCGTTGACTTTAATGAAACATTCGCTCTTATCGTTGGACTTGAAGCTATACGCTTGTTACTTAGCATTGTCTGTATACAAAAGGTCAAACTGTATCAGATGGATGTTAAAAGTGCGTTCTTAAATGGGTATGTGAATGAAGAAGTAAATGTCGCTCAACCCAAAAGCTTCATTGATCCAGCATTTCCCCAACATGAGTACAAACTGTATGGTCTCAAGTAGGCACCTCGAGCTTGGTATGAAAGACTTACTGAGTATTTACAGAAACAGGGATATGTTCGAGGTGGTTCAGACAGAACCTTATTCATCAATCGGAAGGGAAAGGATATCATTGTTGCTCAGATATTTGTAGATGATATTATCTTTGGAGGATTCCATAATGACAATGTGACTAGCTTTATGAAGTCTGAATTTAAGATGAGTAGGGTCGGTGAATCATCATTTTTTCTTGGTTTGCAAATCAAGCAAGATTGGAGTGATATCTTTATCTCTTAAGTGAAGTATGCTCAGAATATGGTTAAAAAGTTCGGTCTTGAGAATTCTCAATCCAAAACCACACCAGCAGCTACGCATGTAAAACTCATCAAAGATTGTATGTCAGAAGTTGTAGACCTTAAATTATACAGGAGTATGATTGGAAGTTTGTTGTATCTTACAGCAAGTCATCCTGATATTGCTTATGCTGTAAGAGTTTATGCTTGATTCCAATATGCTCCTCGTAACTTTCATCTACAAGCTTCTAAAAGGATTATCAAATACATTCATGGTACTTATGATTATAGCATTTATTACTCATTTGATACCAATTCATCTCTTGTAGGATATTGTGATGTTGATTGGGCTGGTTTTCCTGATGATAGGAAGTCTACTTCCGGAGGTTGTTTTCTCTTGAGCAACAATTTGATCTCATGGTTCAGTAAAAAGCAAAACTCTGTCTCTCTATCTACTGCTAAGGCTGAATATATTGCGGCTGGTAGTGCATGTTCTCAACTTATCTGGATGAAGCAAATGATAGGCGAGTATGGTTTGTCTCAAGAAACCATGATCCTTTATTGTGATAACATGAGTGCCATTGATATTTCAAAGAATCTGGTTCAGCATAGTCGTACCAAATATATTGATATTCGTCATCACTTTATTCGTGATGTTGTTGAAGATAAAATTATTTCACTCACACATGTTCTATCTGCCCTTCAGCTGGCAGATATCTTCACCAAACCCCTTGACGCAACCTCCTTTGAACAATTACGAGCTGAATTGGTTGTGTGTCGACCGTTTGCTTGAAACATTGTTTTTGTCTTATTGGTTTAGGCTTCTTTACTTACTATTACAGCCCATTTGTGTTTGGCCCAACAGTAGTTATTATAGAGCCGCTTTATATTTGACAAGTTTGGAGTTAGGCGGAAATCGTTTGTGTTTGGGAAGAAGGTTTAACGATTGAAGAAACCATCATCTTCATCCTGGTACCTTCTTGATCACAATGGTGAGCACTCGTCGTGGCTACTATCAAGAACCCTTTGTCCCTCCTTATGATTCTACAGTTTATTTCAACATGCACTGGGTACGAATGCGGGGTAAACGAGTTAAGAGTGTCCTTTCACAACGTCCGTATGTTTGACTTGCTGACTGAGGTAAAATTTCTCACCCTATTAGTTTTGATAGCTCTGCATCTATTCATGTTGAAAAGGCGGGTGTGTCCTATGTGGCTTCTGGTTCATCTTCTGGATCTGATTCACAAGATGGTTTTTCTTTGGCTGAGTTGTTGCGCTTCCGATTTAGTTCCAAGCCTTCTTTGTCGAAGAGTCAAAGCAAGGGATCTATCCCTTCATCTTCAAAGGGAAGGAACCTGTGTTTCCAGAGCAATCTCAGAGTTTGTCTTATGCCGCTAGTAGCTCCTCGAATACTTTGCCTGCACAACAAACCTCATCCCCTCCCTCTGAGCAAGTTCCACCTGTCTCTGCTTTGCATGATATTCCATCTGAGTCGACTAATCCTTTCCCATCCATGGGGAGTGCACTACTCCTCCTTCCTAGGAGGCCTCAGTTCATCAGTCACCTCTTTAGTCCACAACTTCACTCGAACCTCGAGGTGTTACCATCAAGACTGATAGACGACAGTCCTCCACGCAACATTCCCTTTGTTCCCATTGATGGTATATCATTTAATCATGAGGAAAATGCTCAGCGATGGAAGCATGTTGTTCAACGACGTCTGGCTGATAAAGTAAATGTGTCTGATAAGCATCAGTCCTGTATGGTTATTATGGACTTGATTAGTCGGTCTGGTCTTTCTCGTACCATCTTGAATGTTGGACCTTTCTATCCTAGACTTATTCAGGAAGTTATTGCCAATCTGCCTTCAGATTTTGATGATCCTAGTTGCATTGACAATCAGTCTATTTACGTGCACAGTCATCGGATTGTAATTTCCCCCTTAGTGATCAATGCATTTCTTGGTCTATCAACATCGTTGGATATTGCCCTGACCCATCCTTCTACTGCAACTCTGGCTTCTGTATTGGCAGGTGGTTCACTTATTGTTTGGCCCATGACGGGTATCTTTGTTGCCTCCTTAAGTGTCAAATACACAATTCTTCATAAGATTTGCATTGCGAATTGGTTTTCCTCTTCTCATGCCTCAAGTGTATCAGTTGCTTTAGCTACGTTCATGTTTCAGATTGGGACAGGCTCTACGGTTGATGCTAGGTTGTTCATCTACAATCAGCTTCTACGTCATGTTGGTACCTTTGGGGTCAAGATTCTGATTGCTCTACCTCGCTTCTTCTCCGATCTAGTTATCCATTTGCATCCTGATATTATAAGTAACTCTGATGCTCCTGGCCCATGCCCTCGCACGTTATCGTTGAGCTATAAATTATTTCAAGGCTCACATGTCTTGGATATTGAGTACACTAATCACCCCAATCATCCTGCTATCCCTTTGCGACTAATTCTTCTGCCTCTTGTGTGGATGCTAGTATGGTGACATTTTTTGTGTTTTAAACTCTCTATCTGCTAAATCTCAGGCGTTGAGCACGTTTATTTCATTACTTATAAATAGAAAAGTGGAAATTGATGCACTCATTCGCTGCCTGAAGTCACTTGCTTCTTCATTTAGTAATGTTGCGCCTTCGTCTTCCTAAATTCTTTTTTTACTCAAAAGGGGAGAGTTTTTGTTGTTAGGTGTTGGGCAGATAGACTACTACTGACTACTACTAATATTTTGAGTTTTTGTTGTTAGTGTTTGGGAGATTGTCTCACCTCTGAAAGATTTTAGGCATTTTCTCAACGTATTGTTCAGCCTTTGGTAAGCCATGTACCATTTGCTATCAAGTCAAGGCGAGAAGCATAATCTTTTTCGATGAAGTCAAGATGCATTTTTCTCCACCCACTCTGATAACTACAAAACCAATTATGAAGAGTTTATTTAAAATTCCATTAAAAAAATTCTTTAATTCAAATTTCAAACTCCATAATAATTATTTTGGTTGTGCATTACATAATTACAACAACAATGTACTGCTTCGGTATGTCTTGAGTTATCCAGCAACATTATCAACATCTTAAATATTGTTATAGGATGATTCATATACAGATTCTGGAGTAACAAAGTAGGAGTACTTCAGACCGTGGCTAAAACACTCTGTTCATCAATCTCCAAGAGTGTTCTCGTCCGCGTTTCTGGTCACTTCTCCGCTGGTGGGAGGATTAAGGGCTTCCTCCTCCCCCCACTCAAACTCGTAGTTAAGGCGAGTGGCGACTTACCAAAAGGTTAAGAGAGGAAGTGAATAATGAATAAGAAATTCTTTTCTGTTCGCTCTTCTCCTCAGGTTAAAGTCACCTGGCAAAGAGTCTTGGAAGACGAGAGAGTCATAAAATCATTCTTGAGTACACAAATTTTCTCACTCACTGACAGTATTCCTAAGGAATAATGACAATAATAATGAACTTCATCAGAAAACAATGTCCTTTTGTAAGATTTAAAACTTGTAGATGTAAGAAATATCTAGAATCATAAATATTGTTTTACATAAACTACAAATGAATAACAAGTGATTCTTTAACACGCTGTTTGAAACCATATTCCAAGTTTGTAACACATTTTTTTGCCACAACCAAGGTAGCACATAAAAGAGAGTACATAAATTGAATGAAGGAAACTCTACAGACTGAACTTCATTAAAAAAATAGTAAGATAAAAATTCTAAAGTATATAACTCTTGGGTTGTAACAATAGTTTCAACTACAAAACTTGTTTAATGCAGATATAATATGTAACACAAGTATCCCTACAGGAACATCTGATTGGCAAAACAAATAATAGAAAAAGCAACCATAATATTTTTTCCATCCTTGTTCATTTTTTCCAACTGACATTAACGCACAGTTTTCATCTAGTGAAGCAATTAAAGAATGGGAAGAGTTTAGAAAAATGAGAAGCGCTAATCTGTTACCACTTGACGTTAAAGACTCATTTTTACACCTCAACCTATACAATTAGAAAGAAAAACCATCAATAAGGAGTGGAGCAAAGAAGCAAGGATGTTGCAATCTGCAAATTAGTTTTAGAATAGCTTTAATGTGATGATAATGTAGTTCAAGAATTCAAAGTTCATTGGACAAGCTGAATAAATTGTGCAACATTACATAATTAGATCAAATTAGTTTTAGAGTAGCTTCAGAAAGTAGAAATCACTAGTAGGGCACAGATACTATAAGCAAAAATACCACTACAAAATTTTACCACTACAAAATTTTCAAACTTCTATTTCAAATCTTGAGAGGTTAATCGTAATGAGTAATAAGCTAATATGATTATGACCACCAATAACAAGTGAGGATTAAGCAATCTAATGATTTTCCACACAAAATACGTAGTCACAGAATTCTAGCAATTTCAGAACATCATGAGATCCTTTCTCCTCCATGAAAGACAGATGTATGCACCAAAAATTGCTTATTTCTCTTAAGCAAACTCAATTAAGAGATTATCAATTGACATATGCTTAATATAAGGACAAAAGAAATAGAACATAAAGATCTCTAATCAAAAGCTAAATAAAGTATCGTTAGTTCTTTAATTTGTGTCCATGAGAAAAAAAAATATGCACTTGGATAAAAACTGTACATAAACTAAGTATTTCATTTTCTAATTGCACATTGTGCACATAATATGAAGATTTCTAGAAAGAAAAGAAAAAAAACATGTGCAAACAAAATAATTCTTCTACAAACTACGCTATGTAACACATCACTAATACAAAATTAATCTTGCCACAACAACTGCAGCAACCTCTTGATAAAAAAATCTTCCTGCAGTTAAACAAAAATCTCATTGTGACCAAAAACATAAAGAAAACCAAATTTAAAATCTTCATTCATTTCATTATTATTTCATTCATTCAAACTCTTCCTAATACTAAAATATATTACTTAAAAATGGAAAAGAACATAAAACAAAGTAAAAAAAAAAAAAAAAAAACTAAGAACCTTTTAACACACATAGCGAGATTAAAGAATTGATAGTAGAGAAGTTGTTGGGCCCTTCAAAACCTTCCACAAACAATAGAGTTTTACAGATTTTCTCTAAAAGTCTAAATAATTTGTAAGATTAGCAATAAACTAGAATATTAAATGAATTAAAACACAAATTAACACAAATGGACCGAGTAAAATCCCAGAGTACATAAATTTCTATCAAACTTACATGATATGCATACCCATTTGAGTGTATTCCATCATATTAAACATAAGTGATGTGAAAATACAATGTAAAGAACAATAAACTATTAAGAATAAACAAAACCCTCAAAATCAAATGTCATTACGTTGTAAGGACCTAATGAAGAAGAAAATATTGAGAATAAGCAAAACCCAGAGTTAAAAATTTATTTACAACTTATATGCATTTCTTCTAAGAACAAAGATGGAAGAAATTACCTGAAACTCATAGCCTCAGATTCCTTATATAAAACCCACAACCTCCATTCTAAATCCCTACAAACATTCTTTCATTATTCTTCAAGCTCTTCATCTCTACTATTCATGTCTTCCAATCTCTTATCTGCTGAGAAAAAAATCCAAAACCAAAACTAAAAACCAATAAACAAAAATACTCAAATCGAAAGAAAAGGGAAAAAGGTTTGGCATGCGGTTGTTCGACTGCGAAAAGGTTGGGCTCATGACGATGGTAGAATTGATGACTGGGCACGAGGGACTGGCTCTTGAGGGATTCTTGCGCAGCGGCTGTTGAGAGAATAGAGCTAGGGTTGAGATGAGATTGAGAAGAGAAGGAAACAAATTGAAAATCGTGTGGCTTGGTCAGAAAAGAGTAAAGTATGAGAGAGAAACAATTAATTTCTTACAAAATAAAAAAATGGATTTTAATGTCGTTTTTCAAAAGGTGAATGTTTAATGTCGTTTTAAACATCCACCTTTGTTAGAAGACAAGAAGGATGGGCAAGGCATGTAAGGCAAAGAAAGAGGCTTAGGTAAAGACAAGAAGGGATGAGTAAGGCATGGAATGTAAGGAAAGGTGATAGACAATAAGGGTAGACTAGGGAAGGGTGTGAAGACCTAGGCATAATAGGTGATAGATGTCATTTTCAAACCATGCAGCCTTTTGTACAAATATAGATTCTTTGAAGGATAAGAGCATCACATCCACTCGTTCGATTTCCTTGTTTCCATTTGCTAAACCTAAAACATTGAACCTAGTTTGTAGTATAATGACCAAACTATTCAAACTAAGTTGAAGTCATTACTTTAGCACAAAGACACTTTGTTTGACACAAAATATAGTAAAATCCTATTCAAAACAAATAAATATCAAAAACACTTTATTCGAGTGCTATTTCAAACAAAATAACTATTCAAATGTATCGTTTATAAAGTCGCTATCAAACAAATAGTCGTTCTAAATATGAAACTCATTTCAATCATCAAATCTTGAAAATAGCAAACACATTAAGCGGAAGCAAACTTTGAAAGAAGTTTCCCATATGGCAATCAAGTGTCCTTGTTGTCCCTCGTCAGTCTACCCTCGCATTACCTTTACCCGAAAAAGTTAAACATGAAAAGACGAGTATAAGATATACCCGGTAAGAGACCTACTACTAGTCCTATTAGGGATAAAAACAGCAAACTTTCTATTGGAATGTACCTTGCATCAAAACAGTTTCGTGATCCCATATGATGCACATAATCAGTCTAGTGACCCCGAAGGATGCATATATCAGTCTAGTGCTCCCGAAAGATGCACATATCAATTTAGTGCTCTTGATGGATGCACATATCAGTCTAGTGCTCCTGAAGGATGCACAACAAGTAGTTATCCTCAAGGACACCTGCAAGATACACTACCCTATAGATAAAGCTAACAGTTTCCCCTCAATCCATTCTAACAATAAAAAACAATCAACTTAAAAAAATACATTCCAACCAATCATCAACATTTCAGTTCAACACATAAACAGTCAAAGTAACCATACTAGTACATAATAATTCATCAGCGTAGCCAGTCACCAAAACAACAAAACTTAGGCATAACAGCCAACCTCCTTAGTTCAGTCAATAATGTAAACCATCAATGCATTCTATCTACGTATAACTATCAGATGTTTTGAGTCGATACATTGAGGTTCAGTAGTAAAAGTCCCTTACCTTAGCTTTAACTATGCTCCTTGATCAAATTAAAGTCCAAAGAATCAACCTAAACATTACTAAGAAACTCAAATACTTTCACAAACCAATTTCCTCATTCAAATCATTCACTTGTGACACCCTGGTTGTGGTGTAATTTCCATTGTGAAGACTTAATAGCTTCGTTTTAGGAGACCATTATAGCAATACTTCACTAACTCATGTCACTGTTGTCACACCCTGCCCCGCAAACTTACTTGCTTGTCTTGCGAACTGCGATGCAACTCGAGCATCCTTGACGCGGTCAAATGCCAAAGACACTACTCTTACCTTTTTTAACTTAACTTAACCACCAAAACACTTAACAAATAAACTTAAGGTGATTAGAACTTATCATGGAAAAGATATAGCAACCTTTATACTTTTACTATCAACAAGGCGTTTAGTACATGAACATATTGATAACAACACTTAACCAGAAGATAGAAACCATCATTTAACTTAAAAAGCCTGGCAACTTCTCGCCAAGCAAGCCCAAACTTTCTCTTCTTGACCTCAACGCCTAAGTCCTGGAAGATAAATTTTGAAAGAATAAGTCTAAAAGAGTTAGTGAGGTTTTATCAAATCCTTTTTGCAATACCTTTTTATAAACATCATTTCACATAAACATTTTTAAATCATTTCATCTCGCATAAACCTTTCTTTAGGCTTAAAAGAAATACATTTATAACTTAACAAATTCATATAAACACACATTAGTTAACATTAATTCTTTTCACCAAGGATCCCGAATCGTTCTCTATGCTTGGTCTCATTACCTTAGATTTGACTTCTGTATCAACAACATCGAGAACATACAAATTCATTCTTGTTCCTCAAATCGCTGAGCTTTATACGCTTCTTTCAATGCATAAGCCAACTTCTTATCACCACGTGGTCCATACACCCCATGGTGGTCTTGACTCTTTATAATGCACATAAAAGTTAGTATCATCTCAAAGAACCAACTAATGGTTTGAAAACCATTTCATAGCATGGAAATAGTAATCATCAAATCAAGCTTTAACATTAATATTGTAATGCTAGAACACATATAAACTTTTCATAGAGATCTCTTTTTGAAACACTTTCTCATTTGAAATCATCTTTCAAAATAGTTAAGCAGAACCACAAACATTTCAGAAGAAAATTACCACTCACCACACTTTAACAAAAATTTGCGAATTAAAAATGCGTCTCACAACTGCACATAATGCACTCGTCATGACTTTTGATATTTCTTGTGTTTTACTCACGTGCGATAAGTTATGAGTAATGATTATTGCATTTGAGGTGCTCCCATATACTTCTCCACCGTATAGTTTCTAAGTCCTTACTGAATATAAGTTTTCCTACTATTCTCCCAAGAGCAAGCGAACAATAGGTTTACCTGGATGATTCAGGATCGAACATAAGGAATTGTTTTAGATCTTAGTTTGAGATTTTACTTTAGCATTAAGGCTTTATGACAACTAAACTGAAAGAATGTGATGCTAACTATAACTAACTATTTACAGCTTGAGACTCATGCACAGAGAATAAATTAAACTAGAGGAGAGTGAAATGATCTAACTTGTATGCAAATGAAAGTTAAAGGAAACTCTACGTGCTATTAATTGCTTAGATTTTGTCATAACCTTAACATGTTATAATTGCATAATTTACACATGATTAAGGCGACCTTTCCTCGAAGTGTTTAAACGACACACTTGTTCGCCTCTTGGGATACAAATGACTACGCTTGCTTAGGCAAATTATACCTAGAGAACTTGACTTATAGTATTTATAAGGCTTCTCGTTTAAGGACGGTTACCTCTCAGCACCTATTGTTTGCACTTGTTCACCATTCATGAAACAAATGTTGGAAGCTACCTCACTAAGGTGAAATTTGTCTCTAAATTCCTCCTTGCGTACACTAGCCCTATCCTTGATACTTGCCCTCTTAGGTAGTTGGCAATTAACACTGGTCAAGTAATGAATATAGCTCAACTAATGTGACAAGAATTATACGTTGGACTCCTTATCAAGAACGTATCACACTTTTCTCAGGTAATAACACGAAGATGGGTGAGCTATTAAGAAATGGAATGTTGAAAAGGCATAAACATGCAGTCTATGTATAAAGAATATAGGCTTTCAGCCACTGTACAATATGGATGATACATGTATTATAATGAAATAAGAAAATTGAAAGATAAAAGAATGGAACGTAATATTACAAGCTAAGAGATAAACAACAAATAATCTTTCCTTATTCATGGTTGTTTAATCTCCATATGTTTTATTCGACCTCTTTCTCTCTCTGTGATTTTCTTCGGTCACTTAAGTCTCTCTCTATGGCCTCCTTAGGCTCCGAGCCTATTCAGGCTACTCCCTCCTTTCTTAGTGTAGATGGAGTGCTTATTATAGGCTGCTTTTTTGTGGGAAAAATTTGTTCGTCTTAATGTGTCAATGTCGTCATCCGCCCCCTGTGAAGTCACATCATTTTAACTACCATTTTTATCTTTTAAGGAGCTTTCCTCACATGATTTTTAGGTTCGTCGCTTGGATGTCTCGTGCGACTTGCTCCTTTTTACTTTTTTTTTTTAGCTTGTCCTGCATTTAGAAATAGTAGATGCATAAAACAGGAACTATATTTATGTAAGCCTTATTTCTAAGTATTTATAATTTTATAATATAACTTATGCATTCTGAGCATCCCTTAGGTGTTTTAATTCCCATTATTCTACTAAAAAAGGACTATCATAACGGTCATTTCTACCTGTTATCACATCTACAAACTTATCCAAGTAGTAGAGACCCGTACTCCATCAAAACTTGTTGTTTACCCCAAGAACTCGAACACCACTTCCAACACTTTCAAGGATTGAATAATAACCCAACCAAATAATACAACATCAATACTTAAACAATTGCTCCGCAAACAACCACAAAATAAAAAAAAAAATTCACCCTTACCATAAACTACAACCGCCCACAAGATGGCAGAGGTAGCAACTAGAGCTAAGTGTAGCTTGGAATGGAGAGGATCGACTCTCGTCTTGACTGGAATGAAACCCACCATGCAACGGCCAAAGACAGAGTGACGACAACAAAAATAGAGAAGCTAAACAGAGGATAGGTACAGGCATTCTAGCTCGGATCAAGGAGGGTCGGCTCGCAACACACCAAACGTGGCTCGAAGGATGTAGTAACGATTATCGCTTCTTGATAGAGACAGATTGAAGAAGAAACAGACTGCTTGATTCAGATCTAAATGATGCGAAAGTTGTAACTTAACCTAACGGGAGTGCCTTAGGATGTAGTGGCTTGGGTTGTCGAAGACGTGATGTGCATGGATGGTCGTTAGAGTAGTTGAACGAAAAAGAAGAAAAGAAGAATTAAGGCGATAGATGAAGCTTCATTCACTACAATAAATGTACATTTTAATAACGTCAAAACATAACATATTTAATGTTAAGCTATAAAAAATAGAAGGAAAAAAAAGGCGGTAAACGAAAATTAAAAGCTAAAAAAAAAACCCTCTTTATTTTTACGTTTTGCACGCATTACCTTCCTGGCCACAATCCCTTTTTTCATTTGTTGACTTTTCCTGATTTCTCTCCTCTCACAAACTCATACCCTGATTTCCTTCTTCTCGCATATCCCTCTCTCGACGTCGCTACTATTAGAGTGTTGTCTTTTACTTGCTGCACCTTTTTGAACGACTCCCTACTCACTGCACTAGTCGTCAGCTCGCCGCACCAGACAGGTAATCTTCTTTTAAGCTTCTCTTCTTCTGACTTTACCTTTTTTTTCTTCCTTTCACTTTTTAGTAGGCTTAATATACTCTTTTTTGTTCTTTTAAACTGCATATGGCGAATCCGCCATAAATTTGCTTTCTTGATGCCTTTTTTGGTTTTCATGAAGCTACTAGTGTTTTTTATTTCTCTTCTATGTCGTGTTGTGTCGATTGATGAGAGTAAAGTACGTTAAGCATGGTGCTCGGGCACCTGCCTTCTAATATTCCTATTGTAGGCTACGAACTTATGCCCTACGTTCTCTCCATCGCCACCCCGATAAGAATAACTATTCATTTTGAGAAACCATCCTTCCTATTTTTACAAATAGCTACTTGGTCAATCTCTATTTATTTAGGGAAGTCAAACTACCATTTCTTCTCTCAAATACTCAAGTACTTTGCTTAATGCTATCCAGGACACTGTTAGATTTGTTCCTTTTTCTGTTTTCTTATGTTTCCAGAATAATCAACTAGTACACAGATTTACACTGCTTCATTGTTTGGAATTTATGACTCTTATATAAATAATATAACTAGTAGACATATAAACTAATAAACTCGTTTTCATTACTCTATGCATGA
>JBBPDI010000005.1:9496080-9512923 GCA_037974545.1 Cucumis variabilis
GAAAGAAGAAGAGAGGGAAAACCCTACTTTTGAAACAGGGTAGGCATTGAAATGCTGTCAGATCAAAGCTAAAAAAAACAGGGAAGAAATCACAGATCAAAGAAAAACAAAGAAGAAATGAAAATCTGAAAGGCATACGTCGAAAGAAATCTGAGAAAATTTTACCCAATTCGCGGCGAGTTTTACCCTCTGAAATCTCCCAAAACCCTCCGTTTGAACATGCGGGAGTTTCTCTGTTTGTCCTTTTGGGGGAGTTATTGAGTTTTGGGTGTTTTTTTTTTTTTTTTTTTTTTTTCATTCTGTCTATAAAAAGAAGCAAATAACATTTTCGCTTATTGTTTTAATTTTTTTGGTCATTGCTCACCAGCCGTTGGATCATTTAAAATTGAGAGATCATCTAACGGTTGATAGTTGTAACGGAAGCATATTTGGAGTTACTATAGCGGGCCCATTCCCCATTTAAACGACAAAAAAAAGTAGTGAGATGTATTACGTGTCGTGATCTTGTAAGATCCGAAATGTGGGATTGACCGTACTTGATTGACACCTTGGTTCAGGGATCTAATTTGTAATTGGTCCCAAACTGTTCGGCCCATTAAGTCCTACTCACGTGTACCGTTGTATTCTTGGTCAAACCAACCTACTACACATAAATTTGTGGGAAATTGCACCAGATTACAAAGAAATTTTCAAAAGAAAAAGATAAAAAAGAAGCGTGCGTCACCAGATTTTTCATAATTTCAGATAATGGAAAAATTTTAAATTAATTTATTTAATTTTGTTAAATGTTTTCAAATTTCCAAAAATACCCTTACCCTCATTGCAGATCACATTCCAATTTTTCTTTCTTTTTTCTTCTTCCTCCATTTCCATATTAAAATTTCGTAAATTTTCTTCTTCCGTTTTAGAATTTTTTAATTTTCAATCTCTTTCTTCATTCGACTTTAGTCTCTTCTTCCTTTGTTATTTGTTGTATGGTTTCGTTTTTCTTCTTCTTCTTTTATGTTCTACGTTGATCTCTGCATCGTTTTCTCCTTTTGTCATTTATAATTTTGTGCTTTTGTATGATTTCATTGATCTCCGACGATGTTATTGTATGATTTTGTTTTTTATTGCATAATTTTTTTAGGGTTTTCTTCAATATATTGATTTAGGGCTTTCTTCAATCTTGAGAGGGGTTTTCCAGTCTGATTTCTTCAATCTTGAGAGGGGTTTTTCAGTCTGATTTCTTTCTTAAATCTAATTTAGCAATTTTTTTCTTCTATACATTTTAAGGGTATTTTCATTGTTTTTTATTATGTTTATAGTTTGTAAACTGATGAAAGTAAGGTATGTACATAGTTTAAATTTTTATTTTGATTGACATTTGATTTCTATCTGATTTTAGTTTGATTTTTGTTCGTTGACAACTGATTTCTATGTGATTGTCATGTCATTGCTATTAGATTACTATTTTGTGTTTATTAATTTAATTTAAGTTTTTACATTGTTGCAACATTTTTTAGTTATGATTAAATTTTCAATAGTTGTTTTTTATAGTGGTTAGTGGAATGATGTTTTAGTGGAAAAAGGGATGGATTTCCAATCTTTTGTTAAGTTCATACAGAATGAACTTCAAATTAATTCACGTGTTAGACTTTTAGTTTTAATGAATTTGGGTACTACCGTACCGGAGTTCAACACATTGTTTAGATTCTTGAAAATAAAAATATATGTTGGTTTTTACTATGGTTAAGAATGATCAATTTACAAAATATCATCTAATTGTCCATGTTGTGAATACACTTTCAGAGGTTTCAATTGCTTCTTCTTCTTTTTGTACGTGAATATGATTTTGGAGGTGAACTAGAAGTTTTTAAAGATTTTCATGTTGATAATATGTCTTCTACATTGTTTTTGAACGTGGAAGACTTGTTTGGTAGTAAGGAAACTTTGTTGAACTCGTTCCAATTTATAGTTGTTAAGAATATTTTTGAATTTAGAACTATAAGGTTAAATTCAAAATCTATTGAGTTGTTATGTACTCAAGATGGTTGACAATGGTTTCTTAGGGCATCACGTTCTAAACGCAGTGAATTATGGATGATTCGAAGTATATTAGTGAGCATAATTGCTCTATGATGTTTTGTTATTCTCATAAGCAGACATCTTCATAATTTATTAGTGATTGTTGTTGGAAAACGATCGAATTAGGGCTAGACATAACGAAATCAATATAAATTTTTTTATCAACCCTAGAACATAAGCAGATCATGCATAAACAATTAAATCATGAATAAACATACCTTTATGTCAAACTTATCCAAATTGAATTGCCTTTGTTCTTGATAAGAACGATCCTCCAATTCATATCACCAAAACATTGTGAAACCACAAGCGTTCTCTGATAGTATCCACACACGAACTGAAAATTCGACTCCTCGAATTCGGGTCAGCTAGAACCTCAAAAGGTGAGAATTTCGACTCTCTCTGTGTAGAGAAAATTTTATGTCTTTATTTGTATGTAAAATAAGACCCCTAAGGTCCTATTTATAGGCTTTCTGGGTTTCCTAATAAGCTTAGGATTTCTAATAAACCTTCAACTCTCCAATTTTATGTCTCATAATAAGTTTTCAATCCTCCAATTGGACTTATTAATTATGTTTCCTAATAGGATTCCAATTCTCCAATCAGATTTATTAATTACCCAATCTAAAGACAAATTTGACCTAATTATTTTGTGTGTGATCTGTTAGGTTAATTTAATATAGCAATGGGCCCATAACTGTTTTATAGCCCATAAGTCATAATTGGTCTCTAGCAAGACATTATGGCTATCCATATTAAATTAAATCGGTGGTCCAACATAACCTAATATAATTATTTTTTTAATCTATTTATCATGAGATATCTATAATTGAATATAAGGCATGGAAAAAGTCACCTTATCTAATTTAATTGATTTCTCGATCAATAAGCATACTGAAATAATAAATTACATTAATACCCTTGTAATAATCTCAAAATGGATAAGCTCAATTCTTATTCTCTAATAAGAAAATATGATTATAATTTATGTCTCTTATAACTCATACTAATCTTAATTTATTATTGTTCCCATAATAATAATCGATTAGGGACATTTAGAATCTAACAACATATTCGTGGATATTATTATACAATAACATGCAATTCAATAATAATGAGAATAATAACTTTTATTAAATAACTAAACAATAAACCAAATTATCCATAAAATTATTATAGAACACAATAAAAAACTGACAGTTCTCTTGCTTGCTCTATACATAATCAGCTAGGTATCTAACACCCATGCCCCTAGTATGATAATCATGTTTTAACTGTGGAAGAGCCTTGGTTAAAGAATCTACTACATTATCATCCGTAAGTACTCTGCATATTTTCACATCTCCTCTTTCAACAATTTCTCTGATGAGATGTGTTTGGTTTTATCTATGTGATTCATTTTTACAAATAATGTGCTCGTAGATTTAACATGCTCTAAGTAAATGACTATTAGGTGACTAAATAGGTTCATGCAATAAAAGGTGTACTCCTATTCATGCACTGCTAAATTGATGAAAATAAACATTATCACACAAGTTTTTCTCTCTATTGCTCAGGTATAAGCGAAGAGAGCTTTTTTGGTAAGTCCAGGGTCGAACATAGGGAATTTAAACTTCTAATTTATCCCATCGCTCACTGAATCATGCGATATAAGCTATACAATATAAATATGAATAGTATACTAATTATCCTAACTATTTACACTACTGTGCTTGGCGATGCAAGGTGAGCATGACAAGATGGAACAACGAAATATGAACTCATTATAAGCATGGGGAAAAAAGAAAGTTTAATTGCCTAAAGGCAATAATTTGTGCTTTAATACTTCAAGGAGATACACAGCATGTATTAACTACGACTTAGGGCGACCAGCCTCTCAGTGCTTTTGCCATACTTACTCGCCTTTCTGGATGCCAATACACAAAGTTAAGTTATGATTTGTATATGATCATCTTAAATATTTTATTAGTAAGTTATCCTTACCTCTCGATGTTATCGCCACACACAGTATCCTCTCGTAATATATGCAAAGGATGAGTTTGGCGATAAGATTACATTGCTACAATCACTACAAGAAATAAGATTTTTCCTGACGTAGCAATACGTCGCTAAAAACTCTATCCAATGTCAGGAAAGCACATCGGGGATACTTTCCCTGATGCAGCTTACGTCAACAACTGGGAAAATTTCTCCAGCGCACGCTGCAGCACGTTGTAGACGGCTTTCCCGAAGTGGCATCGCATAAGGCTTCTACGACATGTGCATCGCGGAAGGCTTTAAATATTATTTTTTTAATTATTTATTTTATTTCTTTTGTCATTGTTTTAATTAATTTAACAATATATATAAAAAAACCCTCTAAATTCTTCCATTTATTTATGTCCTTTCAGATATGGTTGATGTTGCTGATAAATTAGTCTATTTTCAAGCGATTAATTGTTTTTGGAGAATGAAATTGAACAGAAGAAGGGACGGAGATGAGCGATTTAGAGAAGGAAAAGAGAGAAAGTACAAGATATGAGAGAGGGAGATGAGCGATTCAGAGAAGGAAAATATGGAGAAAGTATAGGGAAGGAGAGAGGGAGAGTGAGGAATAGTGACAGAGGAGAAAGAGAAGGACGAGGACATTTCTGATGGCGACAATGGCAAAGACAAAGACAAATGGACGGCAACACGAATCTCCTCATCTCCTTCACTCTCGATCGATTTTCTCTTCCTTTCGTTTTGCAATCGGTTCTGTGTTAAAGGGAAAAGAAATAGAATGGACTTTCCTTGACATCTTTGAAAACGTTAGGAAAGGACCCTTTCCCCGATGTCAGGCAACCCTAACATTGTAGAAAGATTAAATAATGAATTCATTATTTAAACATTTCCTAATGTGCACCTGCCACATGTCATAGAAAGGTGACCATTGTCACTTCAATAAGTATACTTACAACTTCCACTTTCCCCGATGTGTATTAGATAGGCGTCAGAGAAAGTGAAGACATTAAATTTAATTTTAAACTTTTCACAATGTCTGGTTCTTGTGCGTCGTGGAAAGTAAAGATATTACTTTAATTTTAAACTTTATGCGACGTTGGATTCTTCTGCGTCGTGGAAAGTGAAGATATTAAATTTAATTTTAAACTTTCTACAATGTGTGATTCTTGTGCGTTGCGGAAAGTAAAGATATTAAATTTAATTTTAAACTTCCTGCGACGTCTTATTCTTGTGCATCGTGAAAATTGAATATATTAAATTTAATTTTAAACTTTCCACGACGTCTAATTCTTGTGCATCATAGACAATGAATATATTAAATTTAATTTTGAACTTTTCGCGACGTCTGGTTCTTGTACGTCTCAGAAAGTGAATATATTAAATTTAATTTTAAATTTTTCGTGATGTCTAGTTCTTGTACGTCGCAAAAAGTGAATATATTAAATTTAATTTTAAACTTTCCGCGATGTCTAATTCTTGTACGTTGCGAGACGTCGCGAAAAGTGAAAATATTAAATTTAATTTTGAACTTTCCACGACGTCTGGTTCTTGTGTGTCGCAAAAAGTGAAGATATTAAATTTAATTTTAAACTTTCCGCGATGACTGGTTCTTGTGCATCGTAGAATGTCTTTTCGTCTATGCAAGCAATGTTGTGTCATCGAAAAGTGGTCAACATCGATGCATCTTTCGTCAATGATGTTTCTGGTGTCAGAATTATTCCAATTTCTTGTAGTTAATCTTCTCGCCACTCGCTTAGCTAAATGCGATTCTCACTTGTCAAGTGATTACGATCTATATCATTGCTTTTCTCTCGAATGCACAATGTTGAGATACTCACGTTTAACTCATTGAAACACATATTACATTCATTCTAATTCTCTAAGTATAAAAAACACAATTTATTACTAGTTAGCTAACAAAACAGATTGAACATGGAAAAGATAAGAAAGATGGGAGAATGGAAGAAGAAATGCATTGCTTTAATAAAAATAACTTTAGGCCGTTCAGCCATAGTGTTCATCTTACAAAACAATATAATATAAAAATACTAACTAAATATAATAGAGATGTTACGCCGCAGGGTCTGATTTCTCATGTTCTGATTTTTTCCTATTGATGAGGGGAAAGATGGAGGGGATGATTCTCTCTCTTTTTATCCTAAGCTCTCATTTAAAACTCAAGGGAAGGGAGAAGATGGACGATATATGAACTTGCTCTCTGATCAAATTTGCACACTAAATTCTGGAGTCAAAGGCTCTATTTAAGGGTGAGAGTTGATGTTTACAAGACGCCATGCGCCATTAAGGCCTTTGAAAAGTTGTAACGACGTTGCACAGACATCCTTTTATCCTTCTCTAAATTTTATGCCAACCACTTTTATTCCCTAGTGCCTTAAACCTTAGCTTGTACTTCTCTTCGTCGCAAGGATTGAACGTGCCCACTCGTTTAGACATGTTATCACCGAGCTTTACTCCATTTCGCCTAAAATCATGCGATAAGAGCACTAAAGCATAGTAAAACTGGGATAAGGTTCTTTTGTATCATGCATTTTGCAGGATAATCAAATCGCCTACTTTTTCCTCTGTTTTTTTCTATTTTCATGTAATAAGACTTCATTATTTTACTTAAAAGGCTATAATAACTTGTATTTCTACAAGTATCAAGATGGTACCACCTAAGTATGTGTTTAGACTGTTGATGTGATCTAGGTTCCTTTGCTTGTGCAATTGCCTTGTTGTTGTCACAGTACAAGGTAACAAGGTTTGCAATACTAGGAACAACTCCTAGATCCCCGATAACTTCTTTATCCAAATAGCTTCCTTAGATGCATCCGAGGCAGTTATGTACTCATCTTTTGTAGTAGAATCAACAACATTTGCTTAATTGGAACTCTTCCAACTCACAACACCTCCATTCCAGCAAAACACATATCTTGACTGCGATCTATAGTCATCTTTGTTAGATTGAAAACTTACATCTGTGTAACCATTTACAACTAGCTCATTTTCAAATCCTCCATATACCAAGAATACATCCTTAGTTCTTCTCAAGTACTTAAGGATATTTTCACTGTCGTCTAGTGTGCTTCACCTGGATCTGACTGGTATCTACTAGTTAAACTCAGCTCACATGATACATTTGGTCAAGTGCATAGCATGACATACATGGAAGTATATTAGTGAGCATAATTGCTCTATGGTGGTTTCTTCTTCTCACAAGCAAGCATCTTCATAATTTATTGGTGATTGTATGATTGAAAGTTTTAGATATAGTTACAATCATTCCAAACCAAAGGATATTGTACATCACATGCGAATGAATTATGGGGTAAGTGTTAGTTAATATAAAGCTTGAAGCGCAATGGAATCCATTATGAAGTTGTTGAAAGGAGAGATGCCAGTGATTCTTTTGACTTGATTCCTAAATTCTTTTTTAAGTTTAAAGAAATGAATCTAGGTCTGTTATTTTCATTTACATTATTATGTAATTTATGAATTTTATAGTAATTAGTAAGTAATCTATTAGTAATAATTTTTTTTACTATTTTTTGGGACATTTACTGAATATGAAGTAGATTCAAATGTTCATTTCAAATATTGTTTCATGGCTATGAGGCCATCAATTGAAGGTTGGACATATTGTAGACCAAACATTTATGTTGATGGGACTAAAGTGTCAATTTTATGGAACATTATTGACTACATCAACAATGGGCGGTAATAGTAAACTTTTTCCCCTTGCTTTTTTTTAAAAGGTAATATTATTATACATTAACAAGGATGACCTCATAACTTGAGGTCAAGGCACAAAAGCAGAAAATGCTCACAAACACAAGAAGAAAACAAAGCACCCAAATAAAAAACATTAAAATCATAAAAGAAAAGAACAACAAAAACATAAAAAAAAGAGCCAAGAACAACAACCCCATAAAACAGGGGGGAAAATAACACAAAGACAACGACCTTGTCACACCCCGCCCTGGGCACCTACTTGCTTGTCTCAAGACGTGGCTTGATGTCAACTGAAGCCATTCACCTCTAGAACAACCTCAACTGATGATAACTTATAGAAATACAAGTTATTATATCTTCTTAAGAAAAATAATGAAGGCATACCACATGAAAATATAAAAAAAAAACAGAGAGAATAAGTAGGGAATTTAACTACTCTGCAAAAGAACTTCAAGTCTATTTTATCCTCTTTTAGCGTTCTTATCGTAGATTATTAAGCAAAGAAGAGTGAAGCTCAGTGAAGAAGACATGGTGTAAGGAGATTCTGCCAACCTCGATAATGAAAGAAACAATTGTGAAGTGATCAAGCCGCTAGCAAATAAAAGTGGTTGGCGGAAATGTCAGAGAAGTACAACTGGGGTAGGCAACGCAACATAGTAATGAATTTTCAGAAGCATTAATTATGCGTGTCTGCTTATCAGCGCCACTCTGAGTATATTAACAGAGTCACCCCTTAGGGTGTGCCCATTTAGCCGAAAAAGCAAGTTATTTACATTCTTCCTTTTCTCCATACCTTGAGCTTTAGGTGAGAGCTTAAAACAAGAGAAAGAGAGATTGATATTCACCACTTCTATTAACCCCCTTCACATATAGGCAGAAATCAGGGCTAAAGAGAATGAGAGATCAAAGTCTGCAGTGTTACATTTTTATTGTATTCCCATTTTTGTGCTTTAATATTGTAATGCTTTATAAACAGGATGTTATGACTGAAAGGTCTAAAATATTATGTATGAAAGCAATGCATTTCTTATTCCACTCCCTCATCTTTATTGTCTATTTCATATATGTATAATAGAATAGTTATACAACATTAAAAGAGATCTTCGTTACTTAGAAAGTTATATTGAGTGTAGTAAGAGTTTTGTTCAGTTGAGTTTGAGTATCTTAACAATGTTCATTCAAAAGAAGAATAAAGTTAGGGGTCGTTATCACCAAATAGGTGAGACTAGTCTTAGCTGAGCAAGTGGCAAAGAAAATGCAGCAATGCATTCTTGTCGTTAAGATCATCCTCATCATACATTACTAAGAGATCAATGTGTATGGTAAAAAGCACAGAGAGATGTATACCTTAATTGAGGAATAACTACTATCACTACATTCAAGATAATTAGATATAAAACATTAGTTAACCTGTGTATTTACATCCCGAGAGGCGAGCAAGTATGGTATAGCACTGAGAGGTGCTCGCCTTAATTTGCGATTAATAGTTACTTGCATCTTTTCTAAGTGCTAAGGAATCATTTAGTCTGCCTAGTAATTACATTTCCTTTTTTCGCCTTGTCTATGTTGAAGGACACTTTTCGCCATACCACCCTACCATGCTCATCTTGCACCACCAAGTACCGTAGTGTAAATAGCTAGAATTGTTCACCTACTGTTCATACGTTTTACTGCACAATTTATACAACATGATTTTGAGCGCAATTAGATAAGTTAGGAGCTTGAAATTTCTTGTGTTCAACTCTAGACTTACCAAGTAACCTCTTTTCGTTCATACTTGGGCGACAGAGAGAAAAACTTGCACGATATAGTTTTATTATAATGAATAGCAACGCATGCCTCGAAATGCATATTTTATCCCATACTCCTAGTTTGCCATATGGTAGTTATGACCTTTATAGTTAGTGCTGACATCATACGAATACCAACAAACTGACACATGACATGAAAACGTGGAACAATCAACAGCGGAAGTATTTTAACTTAAAATACTTAAAACAATAGTGTATCCCATTTGAAAGCTTTATAAAACGTATCATGGAAATTGAATAAATCATGAAGTTATGAATATTAGAACAATTACAATATTATTTCGTAACAAGCTAAGTTGGCCTGGCAACAGTATGCTAAACACACAGAGATCCACAATTTATACTTGGAAAGTGGGAAAATATTTTGAAAGTGTAAGTCAAAAGACTTAGTGTGCAACAATTTTATAAAACAGGTTTTTATAAACATTTTAGTATAAAACTGAAGCTTAAATACATTTATCAGTAAACAGTCATAGCATAAAACTTGAAAGATTTGTATAGCTTTTCGAACATAGCTCTGCATAGCCACGGGCAATATTTACCTCTTCATCCAAAGACAAAATAGTCGATAGGTAAATAACCCTCCTCCTTTAAGGCATCAAAATATACCCTTCCTGATAACCTATAGTTAAAAATAGGTTCGTCAACAATCACCAGTATGGAGTTAACCACATGTATACATTTGGTCTCATGAAATATTCGTGCATGGATAAAAATATTTGAAAACATCAAATATTTCCTTAAAAGTATTTGAAATATTTCTTTGAAATCATGAAATCATAACATAGCTTGGAAATATCGTTTCAGTAAATATTTATCAATAGCATGACTTGTATAAGAACTTGAGATCATGTATAACAAATTCATTTTATAACGTCCTGCTTGTAAAGCCTGAAACATGTTTAATAAATACTTTGGAAATCATGATGTTACTCACAAAAGTTTGAAAACATGCTTAATAAATCATTTAGATATCTTGTGTTACTCACAATCACTTGAATATAGTCTTGGTCTCGAAAATTCCTCCTAATCCTCATTGTCCTAAAAAATTCATATTTTATCCTTAATTAATATCTTGAACATGAAAATATCCAAATCTTCCTTAAAACTTTCCAAATATATCAAAACAGCCCAAAATAGTTCAAAAATAGCCTATTGGAGCCCATTGACATGGTGTAAAGGGCTGGCTACATGCGCATGGCTTGGGGTCTATCATGTGTTAACATCACAAGGGGGTTGCCGCTCGCGTGCTTGCCACCTACCCAATGCCTCTCACATGCATGGCACAAGTGTTGGTGCTCCCCACACACCGTCAAGAGATTCACAGCCACTATCCAGACATTGTTTAACTTCTAGAATCATGACACATCTTTGAAAAATCATAACTTAAAATCCATAACTCTTTAGATAAAATGTCCTTTTACAAAGTTGCTCTAAATTTTCTTATCTACCTCATTTCAAATTTGTGAAGGAAAATTTCAAGTAATGAGTTCTGTAGCCCTATAGAAGTACACCTTGCTCAGAATCACACCCAAGAAATGACCTTTTCGTTTTCTATTAATCAAAACACAAACCTTCTTGATTCTAAATTAAACAACAGCCCTTTCTCAGGAACTAGAATCAATTTCTAAACTTTCAAAACTAATTTGATTAATTTTGCACGAGTGAGCTTTGAGAAATTGATTGTTGAAGCTCTCCTATTTAAATAGTCCCTTGCATGCGATTAAGATGACACTTAATCCTTGATTAAACTCACCTCTTAAGCTGTTGTTAACACCTCAACCACTCTTACACGTCCTCCTTGGTCGTAAAAATGCATGATGACATGAGTTAGACACCTGGACTTACTTTTAACTGAATGCCCTTATCATGCCACATACTTGTCCTACTCATATGACTAACTTCCAAGTCTTCTCACATAGCTCTTGGCCGCCTAACATCCTTCCTCGCCTAGTCTTGCTTCCTAGCGTGAACAAGCCATATACTAACCTCTAAACATTTAGCGAAACCTTCCTTATGTCAAGCCTTCCTCACATGCACTTTTCCTCGACTAACTAACCTTTAAATCTTTCTTGCGTGGTTCTTGGCTTCCTAAAGACAAGCCTCAAACGCCTAGCTTTGCCTACTTCGTGTGTCCTTCCTCGCCTACAAGCTTGCTTGTTCGACTAGCCCAAACCTAAATAACCTCTTTTGAGGTTATCTTACCTAGATTTAAGCCTAATAACTCCACAGATCAACTTGTCTGTGGAGGTTCTTCACGACCACAACCCTCTTTTCGCCTAGCTATCCAAATCGCCTAGACACATTCCTTTATAGGTTAGTTTCACTACTTTGGCCTCCTACTCTATACCTAACCTTAGAGGTTCTCAAGCCTATTCTTTCGGCCTAATAACACACTTTTAGAGGTTCTTTTGGTCTTCCTTTGCCATCCACATAACCTCCAAACATCCAAAAACAAACATTTTGACACTTGGCCAAAATTTCTTAATTTTTCTCTTATTCTCAATCCTAAACTTAAATTTCAAATATTTTTACCTTATTTTCCCATAAATTTTATTTTCTCTTGTCCCTGACTAATATTAGCAAATTCCAATGGTTTAAGAAAATTTTTGGGTTTCACAAACCCCACAACCTTGAGATAAGCAGACAAAAAAAAAGAACGAAAAGAAAACAAGCTAAATAAGATCTTAAGCACTCTCACGCCAAGAATCAACAGGAGCACGAATACAAGTCTAAATAAGCTAAAAAAGGATAAAGGGCTCACGAGCCTAACCACCATAGAGACGATGATTTCGCTCCTTCCAAATAAAGTAGATCTAGCACACCAAAGAACACGTCATAGCTTCCTCCTCACACCTTTCCCAATACCTTGACAAAAAATCCAAGACAACTCAACCTTCCAATATCCAATCTTGTGAGAGGAAGCCATAACCTGAATTACCCCATACCAAATATGACACACAAAAGAACACAAAAAAATAAATGATCACGAGACTCACAAAGAATGCATGATATATCGGAATGAATTGTCCAACCTACCCAACCTATCTCTAGTACCCAACCTATCTTTGATGGCTAACCAAGCACAAAAGAAATGTTTGGGAACATTCCCCCTACCCCACAATAAACTTGCCCAACGAACTAGAACACTACAAGGACAAATAGTATCCCACGCACTCGCGATCGAAAAACCACCATGATGACCTAGAACCCAAACCCACGTATCCCCAATACTTAGACACGAACTAATAGCCTGAAGCCTATCCCATAAATCAATCAATTCTATAGACACCTGCGACCACCTCCACTCCCCATTCAGACCAACAAACTCAAAAAGTTTAGCCTCCATCTAACTAACTAAATCATAAAGCACCCTCTCACCAACCTGGTGAAGGATAGGACCACCTTGTAACCACGAATCCAACCACATTTTACACCGTCTGCCATCCCCTACCTCCATCCAAACATGCTCTTTTAGTCTATCCCACTTACGCAAGATATCCTGAAGACACCAAGATAGACCAACCCCACAATCAACCGCCCACAATGACCTCCTCTTAAGAATGTATGCCTTTACCTAATCCAACCAAAGAATCTTCATAGTACTCGCAATATTCCAAGAAGGCCCATCAAAGATAGCAAGCCCACTCTCCTCCAAAGGAAGACACCCTCTCCAAGCCACCTTAACACCCCTTTTACCCTCCTTCTTACCCCTTCAAAGTTAAGACCTCAGGATTCTATCGACCTCATGATGCACACTTGCATGCACAACAAACACACTAGCCTAGTAAACTTGAAGACTGTGAAGCACAGAATGAACAAGTTGCAATCTATCAGCAAATGACAAAACTCTAGCAAACCAAGAACGAATTTGACTAGTAATACGCTGAATAAGTGGAGCATAATCAGAAATTTGTAATCTACCTGAAACTAAAGAAATCCCAAGATAACAAATAGGGAGATGCTTAAGACCAAAGCCCAAAGTGGCAGCCATATGAGAAGTAGTCTCACTATTAACCCCCTTAACAAACATAGACCTTTTCCTAAGATTTACAAACAAACTCGAAAGCTCATTATACTTCCGAAGAGTCTTACTAACAAAACTCAGAGAGGAGTCACCAGCTGATAACATGTATAAATACTCGTTATTACAACCTCTTTTATCAGCATAATGAGGTCAAAATGCATAAGAAGATGATTAGAATGCGTAACTTAAGTTGTAAATACATAAGTATTTAGATATACATCTTACATAAGTATCATGGTTGTTTTATGCGACTGACATGTCTAAACGCGGGATAATGAATAAAGCAAGAAACTAGTAAATCATAGGAAATATCTTGTGCAAGAACTATACGATGGGAACTCATTTGGCGATTAGCGTCTTAAGGCAAGGAATCACTTCATCACGCGAGGAAGGCTCACTATAGGACAAGAATGGTAGTTGAGTGATGTGACCTTACAGGGCCAAAATCATCATTGACGATATCAGAGAAATAGGAGTTTTCCATCCAAAAGTTGCCTATATAAAGCCTTTTCTTGCATCAAGGAAAGAGAGATGTTTGAATGGGCACAAAGCCTAAATGAGCAAAAGATGCCTGTATGGGTAAAAAGAGACCCACATGGGCCAAAATCTAGAGAGATGGTGGTAAGAATTAGCTTAACCATCGTGTGTACAACACTCTATCTTCTTCGACTAAATTGTAACGTGAAAGCTGAGAGTTTTAGAGGAGAAGAGTCCATCCCCCGTTTTCCCCTAACTTGTAATATCTTTCCATTCTTCTTTCTTTCCATTTTTGCACTTCTTTGTAATATATGTTATTCATATTGTTCATTGGCCAAAGGCCTACATTCTTTATACATATACTACATGTTTAGACCTTTTCAATCCATCATTTCTTGACTTCTCATTTGTCGATGTGTTATTAGCAGCTAGGGTTGTGATAAGTTCTTGATAAGGAGTCTTGCTTATAAGTCTTATCGCATTAGTTGAGTTATATTCATTGCCTGACTAGTGTCAATTGCCAACTACTTGAGAGGACAAGTAGCAATGATAAGGCTAATGTGTGCAAGGAGGAGTTTGGCAACAAACTTCACTTTAGCGAGATAATTTCAACATTTGTATCTTGAAAGGCGAATAAGTGTTGATGTTAAGAGCTAAGAGGTTGTTGTCCTTAAACGAGAAGTTCTATAAGTATTATAAGTGAAATCTTCTAGGTATATAAGTGAAATTTTCTTTTAAGTTCATTGTCATAATGCCTAAATGATAAGTAGACCCTAGAACTAATATCTAGAAACAATTCTCTGTGTTTGACCCTAGATCACCTAGGTAAACCTACTGTTCGCTTGCAATTGGACGAGCAATAAGAAAACTTGTACTCAACGAGGACTTGGTTATTATGCAGTAAAGAGGTACATAGTGAGCATTTCGCAACTATGATCATGACCCATGATCTATCGCATAGAATTAATTGCACAATACAAAAATATATGGTGAGCATTTCACGAGCGATAAACCTACTTTGTGACGTATTGCGATTGCACTATACAAATGTAAAACCACTAAGTCCATCACCAACACCACAACCCCCAACCAACTCCTGACAAAGTAGAATATTATCAATAATACTCCTCCTAGGAATAAAGGTCGACTGGTCACCACTAATAGAAGAAGGAAGCAATACACGGAGCATATCAGTCAAAATCTTAGAAAAGCATTTGTAGATCATATTACAACAAGGAATAGGTCTGAAATCCTCCATATGCTTAGCCCCTCAACGCTTAAGCATGAGAGTAATTATAGTAGCATTAACTCCTTGAGGTAAATAACATGCCTTAAAGAAATGTAAAACAACATTCGAGAAATCCTCACCAACCACATTCCAGGAACCTTTGAAGAAACCAACAGAAAACCTATTAGGACCAGAAGCCTTACCACTATTCATATAAAATAATACCCTTTAATCTCCTCAAGCCCAATAGGAGCCTATAACGTCTGACAACACTCCTCAGACCACCTAAACTGAACAATGTCATCGATCAAGGGAGATGACTCTTTATAGCCAATAACCCAAGATCCCAAACTGTTACAAAAATAATTAACTGCCAACTGATCCACCCCATCATTAGAAGTCAACCAAGAGCCATCCGAATCAACTACAGAGAGCAAAGAATTATGGTTCATATGAGAATGAATAGAACAATGGAAGAAAACAGAATTCTGATCACTAAACTCGAACACCAAATCCTGGACTTCTGATAAAGATGTTGGGATTTATGTCCTAAAACTCATAGATTGTAAATATAATCCATTGACTATTATTAATAAAGTGTTATTATTATAGTAAATGTTATTGATTATATTATTAGTTTTGTCTTAATAATCCAAATTCAATAATAACACCCTAAGCTGTTTGATGAGTTTTGAACAGTATGTAAAAACATATAAGGATCAATGTTGAAGATCAACTTAAGAGGTCTATAATATAGGGATAAGGTTGGGTACCTTATCCTGATAACGCTATAGATACAACTAACTTTGTATTTGATACAAACGTTATGATCCAACGCGTTCGTGTAGATGACATGCAAGTAAGGGTATTTTATTTAATGAGTTTGCATAAGACTGAACCATGATTAAGTAATTAGGTTTCTATTTCATTAGGATGACCTAGGTAACTTAGTCTTAATCCTGAGTATATTATGACTCTTGTTCGTGAGGGATTGTCCTTTGATTTGTGTGGGTGAAAGTGGCCATATCATCAACTCAATATGCTTATCATTTTGGGGACAAGACTGAGTGGAGAGCTAGAAACATAATTACACAAGATGAAATTCACTCATTTCCTACTTTAGAATAAGTAGATGAGTGTTTTCTTAAATGGTATCTCCAAAACTTGAACAAAGGACCATACTCTCTATATGACATGAGAGGGGTTTCTGTTTATTGATTGGACCGTAAACAAGTTGTTCATTAGAGGAGCGCTGATATTTAAGGACTAGAGGTAACCTAAGGGTAAAATGGTAATTTGACCCAGTTGGTGTTATGAAAACTTGTAAAGGACTAACTTACTATTATTGGTCTATATCCATGGACACATAAATATATCTACAGTGAGGAGTTTAGCTATGAGTCTTTAGTGAAGTGTACACACAGTTAACGAATAATGATTGATGTGGTTAATGAGTTTAGCCAATTAATCTCATATCGTTGTAGCTTCTGATTTGTAGGTCCATTAAGTCCCCTTCCT
>JBBPDI010000005.1:9518895-9538000 GCA_037974545.1 Cucumis variabilis
CAATATATACATATCAAATCTGACATCCATCCTCTTTAGACATCCATAAGTATATATATACATATACTTCCAGTCAATCACAACATAAATTCTATCTCAAGTCTACCTCAACATATATACATATCATTTATGACATCTATCCTCAGTTTAGAGACACACATACAATAGACATATCTTACTTTATAGGATTTCAACATCCATATGTGTGTATATATATATATATATATATTTCCAGTCAATCACAATATACATTCATCATCAAGTCCACATCAATCCATACGCATATGTCATAACCGACATCCTTTCTCAGTTCAGATATAACCATACAGTTAATCAACTCAAACTATAAGTGAGTCCAGTAGAAAGCCCCTTACTTAAATTTCTTTGCAAGTTCCTTGATCGAACAACTTCAACGAGCCAAATCCTAAACATAAGTGTACAAAAAGATTCAACATTTTTCCAAATAATTTCCTTTCATCCACAAATGAAATTGACACTTACCCACATCAAAGGAGAATTGACCCCAAACCAAACCTATTGAAACTTCAATTATTTGCTTGCGAACTTCAAACAATACCTTCAAGGAATGTCAATCCACCCAATCAAACCAACACCATAACTCAATATCTACAACGTAAAACCATGAATCCCATAATTTTTTTCCTTACCATCGTTACAATAGTTCACAACAAGGCAGATCGACGCGTGTAAATTGGAATAGGGAGACAGTGGTAATGGCTCTACTGTTAGCGAATGGAGGCGCAATGATTTCTGAACCAAACAGACCTGACCTTAGCTCGACGAACGGCTGAAAGAAGACTAACTTGGACCTGCGATTGACTTCACATGTGACTGAGGCATGAAACGCCAAACATTGGAAACCAATGGCTGTCAACGGCCAGACGACGGAGCTTAGTGTGGCTACTGCAACTCATGAATGGAGGTCGAATGGTTCTGGATGGAGACGAGCTCGGCGTGGATCTGAATAGAGATAAGACGCAGTTCGAATGGCCGAAGAGAGGGGACGCAAAATCGTTTGGCTGGTATAAGGCAACGGCAGCATCGTCGGACGAAAGGGAGAAGGGTGAGAGTTGCGACAGTGGTGGCTGAGTCTTTGTTGGGAAGGGACGATCGACAGAGTAATGGGGCGGCCGGCTAGGGTACAGGAAGAAGTGAAGGAGGAAGAAGGGGGGAGTGGTTTCACGCGTGAAGAAGAAAAGAAAATCCAATTTCTTTTTCCTTTTTTTTTAAATAATAATAATAATTAATTAATTAATTAATTAATTAATAAAATATTATTATTATTATTATTTCCCAAACATTTTCCCCTTTCACTTCTTTTCTTTTCCATAAAATAAAATGTTCTCTTCCAAGCTAAAAGAGATAATTTGCACCCAACAAACATTTAAAATCCTAAAATAAAGTAATTCGATTAAAAATCAATTATCTTAGCGTTCGGGGTATTACATCTATAGGTTTGAGTCTCATTCTTTTTAAGGTTTTGCAAACCTTCTCTCTTACTAGTCCTTTCGTAAAAGGATTAGCCAAGTTGTCATCAAATCGTACAAAATTCATTATCACTACACCAGTCATGATGAGAAATTCTCTAATGGTACTGTGCTTATGACATATTTGTTGCCTCTTACCGTTGTACTAACAATTTTGAACTTTTGTGATAGTTGCAATACTATCACAATGGATTGGTATGGCTGGTACCGGTCTTTCCCATGGGGAAATCTCTGATAGCAAGCTTTGAAGCCATCTTGCTTCTTCACTAGCAGTAGCTAGTGCAATCATTTCTCACTTCACCGTTAACTGGGCTTTTTTAGAACCTTCTCTATGTAATGAGGTTGATATAAGAAAATTCCATTTTCAGTTTTTGTTATTTTGATGCCTAGGATTACATTCACTTCTCCTAAGTCTTTCATGTCAAAATTTGCACTCATCATTGATTTTACATCATTTATGACGTGCAAGTTTGATCCAAAGATTAACATGTCATCTACGAATAAGCATATGATAGTACATAACCTATCTTCAGTCTTATAATAGATACATTTGTCACTCTCATTTACTTTGAATTCTTTGGACATGATTAGGTTGTCAAATTTTTCGTGTCATTGCTTAGGAGCTTGTTTAGGCCCTAGAGGAATTTATCTAATTTACAAACTTTAGATTCTTGACCATGAAATATGAAACCTTCAGGTTGTTCCATATATATCTTTTCTTCTAAATCACCACTTAATTAATAAGGCAGTCTTAACATCCATCTGATATATTAAGAGATTGTTTAGGACAACTATAGAAATCAACACTCTAATTAAGGTGATTCTAGTAATTTAAGAGAAAGTGTCGAAGAAATCTATGTTTTTCCTCAAAAACCTTTTGTTACTAGTCCAGCCTTATACTTATCTACCAATCTATCAGATTTGAGTTTCTTCCTCAAAACCCATGTACAGTATATTGCTTTGCAGCCAGGGGTAAGTCAACTAGGTGCCAAGTGCTATTAGATTCAAGAGAGTTTATTTCATCATTGATAGCTTCTTGCCATAAGTTGGCATCTAGTGAGGATAAGACTTTTGTTAAATCTTTTCAATCTGCTACAATGTATATTTCGAAGTCTTCTTTAAAGTCTTTTATGGTTCTTGCTCTCTTGCTACTTCTAGGTTTAGGATCTACTTTCATATTTTGGGTTTAGATCCTAACTTGTGATAGATTACTTGAACTTGAGTCCCTACTAGTTTGACTATTTAAGCCCCCATTATTTCTAGATTTAAATGGAAATCTATCATAAAAAAAATCTACATCGTTTGATTCCATGATTACCTTATTTTCTAAGTCATAGAACCTATAGGCTTTATTGTTTTTTAGTGTATCCTATGAAGACACATTCATATGCTCTACTATCTAATTTTCTTCTTTTAGGATCAGGTATCCTAACATAGGCTAGACAATCACAAGTTCTAAGATAGGACAGGTTTGGTGTTTTATTCTTAAGGACTTCGTATGTTGAAGTTTTACTGTTTGATTTAGGAATTCTATTAAGGCCATATAATTAACATTCTTTATTATTTCACCCCACTAAAATAGTGTTACTCCTGATTCAACCAAGATAACAACTACTAGCTCCGTTAGTGTTTTGTTCTCCCTTTTAACTTTTTCATTCATTTCAGGAGAATAAGGTACAGTCGTTTCATATATTATTATTTTTTAGTTATAAAATCCATTGAAGGCAACTGAATCATACTCAGTTCTTATGTTGCTCCTGATTTAAGCAAGATAACAACTACTAGCTCCGTTAGTGTTTTATTCTCCCTTTTAACTTTTCCATTCATTTCAGGAGAATAAGGTACAGTCATTTTATATATTATTCTTTTTTAGTTATAAAATTCCTGAAGGCAACTGAATCATACTCAGTTCTTCTATCACTAGGAAGTCTCTAATTCTTTTGTTAAACCAATTATCTATTTCAGTTACAAATACTTTGAACATAAAAAAGGCATCACTTTTATTCTTAAGTCTTTTGTTAAACCGATTGTCTATTTCAAGTACAAATACTTTGAACATGAAAAAGGCATCACTTTTATTCTTAAGTGGGTAAATAAAAAGTAAAGTCGGAGGAACAATCATCTATAGAGGTTTTATAAATACCTTTTACTGTTCCTAGTAACATGCCATCAAATTCACATAAATTAGAATGAATTAACTCTAAAGGTTGAGTTACCCTAGTTACAGATTTATGTGAAGTCTTTGTTATCTTAGCTTGACTACAACATACACATTTTTCAAATTCATGCAAATAGAACTTAGGAATAAGATTCAACATACTAATGTTGCTAAGTAATCTTTTATTAACATGTCAAAGTCTAACATGCCAAATGTCTAAGTAGCGTAACCCTTTCCCACAAATACATTTTTTTTTATTAATGTTAGGAGATCTAATCCTATTGTTTGAGTGAAGTCGACTTTCTTGAGGAGATATCCTGAGACAAGGTTCTTTCGAATTTCAAGAGTGTGCATTACTTCTATAAGGACAAGCGTCTTGCTAGATGTGAATTTTCGTTTTACTTCTCCAATTTCAGCCACTTTAGTTGTGTGATGATCTCCTAGAAGGATATTTTTATCCTTAATCTCATTATATTTTCTAACTAAACTAAGGCTGTGACAGATGTGGAGAGATGCACCAATGTCTAGCCACCAACCTTCAAACCTCTGATCACATTTACTTCTATGATCATAGCTACTAAATCCTTTTTTACCAGGTTCGCCTGCGTAGCAAGACGATTGATATTTCTACAATTTCTAGCTAAGTGTCCAAGCTTATTACAATTATAACAGATAATTTGTACCATACTTCTAGACTAGGGTTTATAGGAGTTCTTCTATTTATTGAATCCTCGTTTCATTTTGTTTCCTTTCAGCTTCAGACCCGATTTTAAAACTGTTGTAGACTGCTTTCTAGAAATCACGTTCACTCCTCTTTTTTTATCATGTGTTCTCGCCTCCACCTCTATTCTTAAACACGTGATAAGACTTTCCTATGAGAACTCATTGGTTTTGTGCCTTAGAGTATTTTTGAAATCCTTCCACAATGGTGGCAACTTGTCAATAATAACTGCAACTTGAAATTGATCGTCAAGTGACATACCTTCGCTGATAATTTCATGTGCTATCTTCTGAATTTCATGTGATTGAGCCTCCACAAATCTATCATTAATCATTTGATATCGAAAGTATTGGCTTACCATGTATTTCTTGGATCCCGGTTCCTTAGTGTCATACTTTTTCTATAACGCATTCCATATTTCTTTTGCGGTAGACATGGTACTGTAATAATCATACAACTTATCAATAGGACCATTAAGAATTCAATTCTTATAGATGAAGTCTGTCTCTGTCCGCGTGGTAAGATTGATGATTTGTTTCTCCATTGGATTAGTTTTTGGAACCTTTGGTTTTTAGTGGAACATGCGGCGACAACTTTCTTCAAGGTGAGGAAGAACAACATCTTTTGCTTCCATCTCTTAAAATGTTCTCCTTCAAAGCAAAAATGGTAGTTGAGGTAAAAAGACATCAAATCGCCTTGGAAAGGACCGACCATTGCAGTAGAATGAAATGTCTTAAAATTGTTGTTGCAAATCGCCTAGAAGGAGTGATGCGTTGAGAAGCATTGACGCCTAGACAGAAAGCGTAATATGTTGGTATCTCTCTTGGTCAAAACGCCTTCTTTAGTAAGTTCGCATAGTGGTAAAATCGCCAAATGATCATTTCACCTACTAATCTTTCCAACTAATCAACTTGCCTACTGGTTAAAACGCTTAGTGCTCACCTTGCCTGTCGCATGGTTAGAATACCTAATGATAAAAATGCCCGATCAAATCACCTTGTTAAAATGCGTATTGCAAAATAAAAACAAGTTAGAAAGTGGTTGAGTCGTGGATCTCGCTCTCTCTAAAATTGTACAAGTAGATTTGATCACCTCGTCATCCTTAGGAGAAAAAAGCCTCGTTCTCGAATCAAGATTGAACTAAAACGTATTGGAATTCTCAACACTCAAATAGACAATCTAATGCTCAATATACCGAAAGAGAATTTTGGAAGAGAACGAAATTGTTGTGTTATTTTTCTGAGTAAGTAAGAAGAGAAGAATGAAACCCAAATATATAGTGAGTGGGGAGAGAGACTCCAATGGTTATAATATTAATAACAAAAGAAAAACTAATTAATAATTGATAATTACCATTTATTTTGAAACCTTTTAAAGATTTAATTTACAAAGACGTTTATAACATAAAGAACAGTTTTGATAATTAAAGATAATTTTTAGCAAAAGTATAATATATTTTTATTTTATTGCTCTCCTCTCCTGAACGTCCGACAGACGACAGCACCCGTGTGAAGATATCGATAAACTTATTTTTGCCTATCTCCTCACCCCTTCCTAAATTTGGGTGCCCTTAGAACCCAAACCATGAATAAATATTTGAATTTATAAAGGAGACTTTCACATAGCCAAATGTGAGAATGCATGTTTAGAATAATAATAAATATTTACTTACTCACAATTTTCATTTAACAATCCTCCACTTGAATTTTTTTTTATTATCAGATTGACACATCTTCAATACTTCTATCCTATCCTATCGTAAAACCAAAAAACAAATGTATTAAAAAAAATATTGGCAAAAAGCTAAAGAAGAGGTCAAGTTTTTTTTTATTTTTTTATGAACCTGAATATTATGAAAAATAGAAGTTAAGTTGTACAAAATAAACAAAAATGAGTGCACCAAAGTGTCGCTTATAAATAATGATAAACATTATATATTGTTGAGATTTGGCTCTCAGACTCATAATAGTGGTAGAAATTGAACCTTAGCGAATAAAAAGTGATTCTTGAACTTATATGATTGTAACAATTTTACAATAATCATGTAGATTTGAATGTTGAATTTTTTAAATTGAAAGCTTGAGAGTATAATTTTCTATAAAGACGCTATTTTTATAATTTACCCTTTGATTTAGTTACATATATTCTTTATTTTTGTATCCTCCCTCTTGCATATTTACCAAGTTCTATTGTTTGTTTGCTCTTTTCATTAAATTTACAAAGTTCTCTATTTTTCCAAACAAGGTTCTAAGTTATAGGACATGCACCTTCTACATCTATATTAGTTATACATGCACATTATATTGTTCTTTATATCTTTTCATTTGATATAATTTGCACGAATATATGACGTTTAAAGAGTGACAAATATTTTTTTTTTCATACTCATTAACTATAAACGATATTTTTAAAATTTACACCACATACGTTTACATGTAGTACTCAACAAGTGTGTTGGTCGCTCAAAAAGTAGCTCGGGCTCATTGGAGGATGATATGTTTTCTACTCAAGGGGATAATGTAGGCTATTCTTCCTCCATTACACCTCTTTGCTCTATGAATTCCATTGGGTAAATTATAAAATGTTTTTCTTTCTCTAATCCAATCATGTTTAATATATATTAAAAAAAGTATACAAAAAATTGATCTTTAAAGTTAACTATTTGATAAAATGGTTTAGTAAACCAAATTTAATGTTGATGATATGTGATAGTAGGTTGCCTTACTATAGATTTGCCAATAATATGTTATTTTGACTTTCTACTAAGGTTTAAACAACTAATCACAATATTTTATTTATCTAGACTTTAAAATATAGGATTCTAAAAAAACAAATACAAGACAAACCAACATAATAAAGTTCATTTGGCTTTCAGGTTGGGTTGGGTGAAAACCCACCCATTAGTTTGATTCTCTAAGTTGAGGTCATTACTTTAATACAAGGACACTTCGTTCACACATAAAAATTCGTAAAATTTTGTAAAAGTCAAATAGACATAAAAAAATCCTTATGCGAGCCCTATTTCAAACAAATAAAGGTTCGAAAGTATCATTTATAAAATCACCACGAAATAAACAGTTTCTCTAAACATGAAACTCATTCAATCATTAAAAACTTGAAAACATAAACAATGAGCGGAAGCAATTTTGACACAATATCCCTATATGGCGATCACGTATCCTTCTTGCCCCTCGTCGACCTACCTCTCATATTACCTTTGCCTGAAAAAATTGAACATGAAAGGGTGAGTATAAAATATATCTAGTAAGAGACCCACTACTCGTCCCGTTAGGGGTAAAAATTGTTAAGTTCCTATTGGAAGGTACACTGCATCATAACAGTCTCGTGATCCCATAGGATGAACATATCAGTCTAGTGCTCCCGAGGGATGCACAACAGGTGGTCCCGTGGGACATTTGCAAGTCATACAACCTCATAGATAAAGCTAACAATTTTTTCTCAATCCATTTTAAACAGTCAACTCAAAATACAGTTCAAGGTACCACCATTTCATCACTTCAATCCAAACACATATACAGTCAATTTACCCACACCAGTACATAATTAATCATTAGTCGATAATGGTTTCTCAAACAGTTTAACTAGTACATAAGCGTCACCCACCTTAGTTTAGTCAATTCAGTCAACACATTTAAATCTACATAAAGCAATCAAGTCCTTTTACTCATTCAAATCTACATATAGCAGTCAAGTCCTTTTAATCATTTCAATCTACATATAACAGTCAAGTCCTTTTAATAATTCCAATCTACATGTCGGTCCAGTAGTAGAAATCCCTTACCTTAACATTACCTAAGCTTCTTGATCGAACTAAAGTCCAACGAAGCAACCTAAACATTATGATAAGAAAATCAAACACCTTCACAAACAAATTCTCTTATTCAATCAATTCATCCAATGTGAATATCATTAAACTTACCCAAGTAGATGGAGAATTGAACTCCAAACCAAACTTATTGGAAATTTAAGGATTTAAGCGCTATCCTCAATTTGCATCTTCAAGGACAACATAAACCAATTAATTAACCCAACCAAGAATGGTTATTGAAAACATACACTAATTGCTTTAAAATTCATCAATAGCCTTTAATTAAAATAACTCGACTTAAATCAAAAATTAAATTTAGTACCAAAATTCGATAATTGATGGGCATACCAAATTCCATTAAAAAATCTTACCCAAAAATACCAAAATATATCAACTTAGCTCAACTACTGGCTTGGCTAAACAAAATGGAACTCGGCTCGACTTGGTTTGATGGAGAAGACCTGCTCGGATTGAACAAAAACAGAGGGGTATCGTCGGATGGTGAACGAAAAAGAAGAGAAGAAAGATCTAGGGGCTGCCGACAGTGAAAGCGTGACTAGTTGACGTCGACTGCAGGTGAAGACGACTATAGAGTTGGTCGGAGAAGAAAAAGAGAAGGAAGAATAGAAAAAATAATATGGAGGGGGTGGCGGTTGATTCTCACGGGGAAGAAGGAGAAGAAGAAGAAAAGGAAAAGATATACAAAAATATATTATAATAATAATTTTTTTCTTTTTCCTTTTTTCTTTTTCCTTTCTTTTTCCTTTTTTTTTCTTTTTCTTTTTTCTTAAAATAATAATAATAATAATATAATTATAATATATTATTATTACTTTTCCATTTCCTTTTTTCTTTTTCTCTTTCCAAAATAACCATTCTCTCTCTTCATTAAATACTCATCAATTTCAACTTTTTATTCTTTTTTCCCAAAAAAATATAACAAAATTATATATTATTCTTACTAATTATATTATTTCCAATAATATAATTTTCTCAACCTTCCAAAACTTCACACACACACACATATATATACTCAAAATCCTTAACTCTCATCAAAAATATATTACCAAGATTATTCTCTCTTAATAAATCCATAACAATATAGAAAATTTTCTAATCTCCATAATTAATTAGATACTTCTTCCATAAATATTTAATTAATTCTACTCTCCACAAAAATAAATAAATATCTCCATTAATCTATAATAACACCCAAATAATTCCGACATAAATTTTAAATTTAATTAAGATAATTAAATTTAAAATTACCTTAAATTTTGAGATGTTATAATCTTCCCTTCTTTAAGAAACTTTCTTCCTCAAAAGTTCTAATCCTTAAATAGCTCAGGGTAATGAGATCTCATGTTATCCTTTCTCTCCCAAGTAGTGTCTTCAACCTCGTGGTTTTATCAAAGAACTTTAACCAGTGCCATACCTCTATTACGGAGCAACTTAACCTCTCTTGCCAAAATTAGTTGGTTACTCCTTATAGCTTAAGTTCTCACTAAATTGCAATGGTACATACTCGACTATGTGTGTTGGATATGCTACTTATTTCCTCAGCATCGAGACATGAAATACATCATGGACTGCAGATAGTGATTGATGCAATGCCAAATGGTAAGCCATGAGACCAAACCTCTCCAAAATCTCAAATGGCCCTGCAAAAGTGAACTTAGCTTTCCTTTTCCCTCAAAGTTCAAAACAACCTTCATAGGTATGTCACTTTCAAGAACACATGATCTCCCACATCAAACTCAAGATCTTTCTGTCTTACATCAGCATAGCCTTTTATGTCTACCCTGCATTGTTTTCATACGTGTTCTAATCTTTTGAGTAGCCTCATTAGTAGACTGAACTAATTCAGGACCCATCAATCTTTGCTCACCAACCTCATCCCAACAAACAGGAGAGCTACAATATTTACCATACAAGGCCTCAATAGTGTCATGCCAATAGTAGTCTGAAAACTTATTATTATAAGCAAACTGCATCAAATGCAAGTGAGAGTCCTAACAACTTGGAAACTCTAATGCACAAGCTCATAGCATGTTCTCTAAAATTCGGTTCAAATGCTTATTTAACCATCAGCTTGTGGGTGAAAAGTTGAATCGAAATCCAACCTCGTGTCCATGGCAATCTAAAGTCTCTTCCAAAACTTGAAAGTAAAATGTGCATCTTTCTCAGAAACAATCGATATGGGCTCTCCCTGCAATCTCATAATCTCAATCAAATACAATTATGCTTATTTACTAGCAATATAAGTGGATTTCCCTAGGATGAAATGTGTCGATTTTGTAAGCCTGTTGACAATAATCTAAATCGCTGGGTAACCCTTTAGGATTTTAAGCATTCCTGTAATAAAGTCCACACACACATTCTCCCGCTTCCATCCTAGCACACTCAAAGGTTGCAACAAACCTGCTGGTTTTTGTCTTGGTGCTTTAACTTGCTGGCACACCAAGCACCTACTAACAAAATTTGCCACTTCCCTCTTTATATTACTCCATCAATAAACTCGTTTTAAATCCTAGTTCATTTTTGTGCTACCTGGATGCATGAAAAATAAGAAGTTATGAGCCTCAATCAATAACTCTGTCTTAACTGCACTGTCTGTTGGCACACATAATCCTCTCTTAAACATAAATTCGTCATCAGAGGATATTGAGAGCTCTTTAGCTTGCTCTACTTCTGCTAGGCGACCCTTCTCAACCAAATAAGGATCAGTGAGCTGATCAACAACAATTCTTTATCTCAAGGTCGACTATACTGACAACTGAGCAAACTGTGAGGTGACTTCCCCCACTAAAACTGCAATCTCAACCCTCTCACGGTCTCTGTGCAAAATAACCTGTTTAGTAATGAGTACTATAGAATGTGATACCTTCCTACTAAGAGCATCAACTACCACATTCACCTTACCTAGATGGTATAATATCTCATAATCATAATTCTTTACTAATTCGTTACCTCATGTTTAACTCCTTCTGAGTGAAGAAGAATTTTAGACTCTTATGGTCAGTAAAAATCTGTATCTTCTCACAATACAAATAGTGTCTTCAAATCTTTAATGCAAAAACCACAACTGTTAATTTCAGATCATGTATAGGGTAGTTCTGCTCATGTCTCTTCTACTAATGCGAAGCACAAGCAACTACTTTACCTTGTTGAATCAGAACACCATCCAAACCCTTTTTTTAGAAGCATCACTATAAATCATGAAACTCCCTGAACCATCACGTACGGTAAGCATCAGTGTACTACAAGCTTCTGCTTAAGATTTTGAACACTATCCTCATAGGCTTTGTTTCAAACAAACAAAATCTCTTTCTTGGTTAACTGAGTCAAAGGAGCAGCTATACGAAAAAAGTCTTATACAAACCGTCAGTAATAACCTACTAAACCCAGAAAGCTATGAACCTCACTGACTATGAAATGATCGAGGCCAACTGGTAACAACTTCAATCTTTTGTGGGATCGACATAAATGTCATCTCTAGACACCACATGGCTTATAAAAGATACATGGCCTCATCCAAAACTCACATTTTGAAAACCTTGCATACGATTTGTTGACTCGAAGAGCCTCTAAACCCATACGTAAATGCTCTTCATGCTCTATCTCTATCTTGGAAAAACTAAGATATCATGAATAAATACAATCACAAAAGTTTCTAAGAAATCATTAAACACTCTGTTCATCAAGTTCATAACATTGTTGGGAGGATTTGTCAACCCAAGAGATATTACAATGAACCCATGAACCCATATCTCGAACGAAAAGCTGCTTTAGGAATGTCACTGTCTCTAATCCTCAACAAGTGATAGCCTGAATGTAAATCAATCTTAGAGAACACACAGACTTATTGTAGTTGATCAAACAAATCCTTAATCCTTGGTAAAAGATATTTTTTCTTAACAATTACTTTATTCAACCCTCTATAATCAATATATAAGCTCATCGATCCATCTTTCTTCTTAATAAACAAAACCAGTGCACCTCAAGATGACACATTTGGTCGAATGAAGTCTTTGTGAAGCATTTTTGTAATTGCACTTTTTGATCTTTTAACTCTGCTGGAACCATTTTGTAAGAAGCTTTAGATATAGGAATGATGTCTACTTCTAACTCAATGGGAAAGTCAAATTTCTCTATGAGGCGGTAATCTTAAAAACTCTTCTAGAAAAACATTAGAATACTCTTTCATCACTGATTCAGATAACAAAGAAAATCTCAACCTTTCTGGTGTCTACCACATTAGTCAAGATACTCCAGGTACCCTAGTCAAGCAGCTTACTAACCTTCATAGCTGAGATAACTTTTAGTGGAACCATAGTTCTAACCCCTTTGTGCTTGAACTAGCCTCTAGAGAAAGAATTAGAAACTACCTTCTTGCTGAACAATCTATGTTCGCATGGTTAAACTACATTCCATTTTTAAAACTCCAAACTAGTAACTTTTTATTCATGATAAACTCAAAAAATCTCTTAAAGTCACATCAAGACAGCTATGCTCTAAAGTTTCCCTTATTTCTTCCCCAATATCTCCATTCCAAAACAATTCAATGTGCTTAGTATAAACTTAACTGAACCATGTATTTAGTTCCCTTTAAAATCACCAACATAACATATTTCTTAGGTTTTTAGTCACAAAATAGTCAATTAAGTTGATTACATCTTACTCCTCCACCTATTTGACCACTCCTTCGAGCACCTCTACGTGGCGACATTTTTCTAATATCCACTAGTTACTCCTTTAGTCTTAAACAATAAAACACTTCGTACATTCTAGTTTAACTTAGGCAAGGTCATAAACATAAACCATACATATTAATCATGAAAGCGTACCCGACGAGTAACGAAGGATCATGTTAGCCATAGGGGCACAAAACATAGACTTACATTATAAGTCAGTTTACAAAACCTAAAACTTGGCTCTGGTACCAACTGTAACTGTAACGACCCAACTTTTCTATCTAAGTCGAAGTCATTATTTTAAACAAAACACTTTGATTGACACAAAATATGGTGAAATTTATTTGAAATCATAACGATCAAGGAAAACTTAAGTTTGTGCCCTATTTCAAACATATAAAATTCTAAAAGTACTCTTAACAAAATAACTATTCATAAACTCCGTTCAACCATAAAAAAATTTAAAACCATCATTGGAAGTAGTTTAAAAGACAAATCTTCTATGGCAATCACGACTCCTTCTTGTCCCTCGTCAGTCTACCTCTCTTGTTACCTTTGCCTGAAAAGTTAAACATAAAAGGGTGAGTATAAACATATCCAGTAAGAGACCCACTACTGGTTCCGTTAGGGGAAAAATAAAACTGTTAACTTTCTATTGGGGGTGCCCTACACTTTATCAGTCTTGTGATCCCATAGGAACACACATAATTAGTCTAATGCCCTGCAGGACACATACATCAGTCTAGTACTCTGTAGGAAGCACATGTCAGTCTAGTGTTCCCGAAGGATGTACAACAGGTGGTGATCCCGTAGGACATCTGCAAGGCACACTACCCTATTGATAAAGTTAATAATTTCCCCTCAATTAAAATCTAGAATTTTTAATCAGTCAAACAAATAGCAATTCAAACTACCATTGTTTCATTCTTTCAGTTCAATACATTTACCATCAATTTATGCAATCCAACACATAATCGAACATTATCAGAACGGTTCCTCAACAAATAAACTTATACATAAGCATTGCTCTCCTCAATTCAGTCAATTCAATTTTGTTCATTATTCCTACCTATAGGACACTACCTATGCCCTAACATAACAACTAACAACCCATAAGTTAACCAACTCAAGGTTCTCAGTTGAGTCATCATAACCAAGTATACATATCAGTCAGTCCATCTCAGTTCAATAAAATTCATACAGCTAAATAGTCATCAATTACAAATTTTCATATCAGTCAGTCCATCTCAATTCAATAAAATTCATACAAACAACACATCTCAATTGCATCGTTGAGTCCAGTAGTAGGAACCTTTACCTCACTTTTATGCAAGCTCTTCAATCGAACTAAATCTAATAAATCAAATCCTAAACATAAACAAACATAAAATCAACATCTTTCTAAATAATTTCATTCATTCGATTTACCCTATACGTGAACTTGACAACTTACCCAAGTCGATGGAAAGTCAAACTCCACCTCAACCTATTAAAAATCAAGGATCCGCTCACCGACCTCGATTTGTACCTTCAAGGATTAAGGTAGTATTAATCAATCACCATGAAAACCATCAAACCCTCAATTCATCCTTACCAAACGTAAATCTAGTAGCTCATAGCAAGCAAAAGTGGCAACGACGTACGAACAAAACCAAAACGATGTAGAGAACAGATTCGATGGCTAGCTTGGAGAAGAACCTCGACGCGTGCGGCTCACAGACAGCTTGTGCAAAGATCAAATGACGCGAATCTGAGGGTAGCTCGATTAGACGAGAAGACTTGACAAAGAAGTCGATGATAGTAGGGGTAACGCAACGTGATGGAAGTGCTTTACGATTGACCTAAGCAAAAACATGTTCAATGATGTGCAGCTGTCGAAAGCTAGAGGAGGCAGAATGCTTCATCTTCAACGAAGATAGAACAGATGACGACGTGCAACTACCAGAGTTCTGACGACGTGGCTCGATGGGCAGACGTCGAACGAAGTTGGGTTAAGGGAGGCAGGAGACAACAGAAGGAGAAAAGACAAAGAAGGAAGAAGAAATAAGAAGATGAAGGGGGGGAGACCGCACGCGTGAAGGAGAAGAAATTTTTTTCTGGTGTTTTCTTTTATTTTTTAATAATAATAATAATAATAATAATAATAATATTATTATTATTATTATTATTATTATTATTATTATTATTATTATAATTATTATTAACTATTATTATTGTTACTTTAGTATTAAATTCCTATTTCTTTTCTTTTCCCACAAATCTATAATACAACAACACCCAACAAAATTTACAAAAAAAAAAATCTTGAATAAAAGGTAATTTAATTAAAATAAAATATTTCAAAATTCGGGGTGTTACATTCTTCCCTCCTTAAGGGACTTTCGTCCTTGAAAGTTCTAATTCTCAAACAACCTTAGGTAACGAGCTCTTATATCATCTTCTCGCTCTTATGTCACCTCTTCAACACAGTGATTATGCCATAACACTTTTACCAAGGTAATCTCTCTAATACGAAGCACCTTTACCTCTCTAGCCAGAATCTCAACTGGTTGCTCCACATAGCTCAAATTTTTATCAATCTCTAGTAGTTCATAGTCGACTACATGAGATGGATATGCCACGTACTTCCTCAACATCGAAACATGGAAAACATTATGAACTGCAAAGAGAGATGGTGGCAATGCCAAACGATATGCCACAACACCAATTCTCTCTAAAATCTCAAATGGTCTAACAAAACGAGGGGCTTCCCATTCTTTTCAAAACGTATAACACCCTTCATAGGTGCTACCTTCAAGAACACTTTATCTCCTACATCAAACTCAAGGTCTTTTCGTTTCACATCAACATAAATTTTCTGTCTACTCTGTGCTGTTTGCATACGTGCTCTAAACTTCTGAATAGCCTCATTAGTAGACTGAACCAACTCAGGAACCATCAATCTCTGTTCACCAACCTCATTCAAACAAACAGGGGTTCTAGAACATTTACCATACAATGCCTCAAATGGTGCCATACCAATAGTAGCCTGAAAGCTGTTATTATAGGCTGAAATACCAATAGTAGCCTCATTAGTAGAATGAACCAACTCAGGAACCATCAATATCAGTTTGTGGGTGAAAAATTGTATTAAAATCTAACCTCGTGCCCATGGCAGTCTGAAATCCCTTTAAAAACTTGAAAGTAAAACGTGCATATCTGTCAGAAACAATCGATACGGGCACTCCATGCAGTCTCACAATCTCAGACAAGTATAATTGTGCCTACTTACTACCAGTATAAGTGGATTTTCCTAGGACGAAATGTGCCGGCTTCATAAGCCTATCTACAACAACCCAAATCACTGTATAACCCTTCAGGGTTCTAGACAGTCCTGTAATAAAATCAATGGACACATTCTCCCACTTCCACTCTGGTATACTTAAAGGTTGCAACAAACCTGCTTGTTTCTATCTGGTGCTTTAACCTGCTGACACACCAAGCACCTACTAACAAACTCTGCCACTTCTTTCTTCATATTACGCCCTTAGTACACTCGTTTTGGATCCCGATACATTTTTGTACTACCAAGATGCATGGAAAATGGGAAACTATGGGCTTCATTCAATAAATAAGTCTTAATTGCAGTGTCTGCTGACACACACAAATGTATCTCAAATAACAGTCCACCATCAGAGGATATGAAGAACCCATCAGCTTGCCTCGTTTCAACAAGGCGACATTATCAACCAAATAAGGATCATTATTCTGAGCATCAATAATCCTCTGCCTCAAAGTTGGTTGCACTGTTAACGGAGCTAACTGTAAAGTAACTGTCCCTACTGATACTGCAATCTCAGCTCTCTCAAAATCTTGGTGTAATGGGGCCTGTTTGGTAATAAATGTTGCAGAATGTGATACTAAGAGCATTAACTACCACATTCGCCTTACCTGAATGGTATAATATCTCACAGTCATAATCTTTTACTAACTCGAGTCACCTTCGCTGTCTCATATTTAACTCATTCTAAGTGAAGAAGTATTTTAGGCTCTTATGGTCAGTAAAGATTTGTATCCTTTCACCATACAAGTAATGTCTCTAAATTTTAAGTGCAAAACCTACTGCTGCCAACTCTAAATCATGTGTAGGGTAGTTCTGCTTATGACTATTCAACTGCCGAGAGGCATAAGCAACCGCCTTACCTTGTTGCATTAAGACACAACCCAGTCCTTTCTTAGAAGTATCATTATAAATCACAAAACTCTCAGATCCATCCGGCACTGTAAGGATCAGTGCAGTAACAAGTTTTTGCTTAAGATTCTGGAAACTACTCTCACATGTTGGGATCCAAACAAAAGGAGTCCTCTTCCTTGTCAAGTGAGTCAAGGGAGTAGCTATACAAGATAAATCCTTCACAAACCTTCGATAATAACCTACTAAACCCAAAAAACTATGAACCTCACTAACTATAGAGGGTCAAGACCAATTGGTAATAGCTTCAATCTTTGCAGGATCCACTGAAACTCCCTCACTAGATACCACAAAAGCAAGGAAAGCCGCCTGCTTCAACCAAAATTCACACTTTAAGAACTTAACATAAAGTTTATTTTCTCGAAGAGTCCCTAAAACTTTATGCAAATGTTCCTCATGTTTAGTCTCTGTCTTGGAGTAAACCAAAATATCATCAATAAAGACTATTACAAAAGTGTTTAAGAAATCATTAAACACCCCGTTCATCAGATCCATAAATACAGCAGGTCATTTGTTAAACCAAAAAAAATTACAATGAATTAATAATGTCCATACCTCGAAATAAAGGCAGTCTTAGGAGTGTCACTGTCTGTAATCCTCAACTGATGATAACTTGAGCGTAGATCAATCTTAGAGAATATTGTGGCTCCTTGTAACTGATCAAACAAATCATCAATTCTGGACAATGGATACCTATTCTTGACTGTTACTTTATTAAGTTCTGTATAGCCAATGAAAAGATGCATCGACCCATCCTTTTTCTTCACAAAAAGTACAGGTGCTCTCCAAGGCGACACACTAAGTCGAATAAAACCTTTGTTTAGTAACTCTTGTAACTGTACCTTCAGTTCTTTGAATTCAGCTGGAGCCATTTAATATGGGGCTCTAGGAATGGCAGCGGTACCTGGCTCTAACATAATAGCAAAATCAATCTCCCTATGAGGTGAAAGTCCTGGAAGCTCATATAGAAATACATTAGGGTATTCCCTTACTACAGGTTCTAATGTCAAAGAAATTTCAACTTCCTTAATATCCACCACACTGGCCAAAATACTCTAGGTACCCTGGTTGAGTAGCTTACTAGCTTTTATAGCTAAAATTACTTTAGGCAGTACCACAGTTCCTATCCCTTTAAATTTAAAACTAGGCTCGGTAGGAGGGTTGAACACTATCTCTTTGCAAGAACAATCAATACTAGCATAATTAGTAGCTAACCAATCCATGCCTAAAATCACATCGAAATCACGTATATCCAACACTAATAAAGTTTAGGTTCAAAACTCTTTGATTGAACCTCATCCTTCCAAATACTCATATCCACTACCAGGCGCAGTGCTTCAGCCTGAGTAGAAGGCTTAAGTGCTCGCACAAAACCTCTGATCTCATCTTTCAAGCCTCTAACAAATCTCTTAGCTCTGGCCTACTCATTACCAACAAGCTTAGGGGCAAAACGTGATAGCATATCGAACTCCTAATCATACTCCTCTACTATCATCTGTCCTTGCTTTAATTCTAAGAACTCCTGGATTTTTGCATCTCTAAGATTTGCAGAGAAAAACTTGGTATAAAAGAAATCTCTGAAACGTTCCTAAGTGATCTGGTTCAAATTTCCACCCAACATACGCATTGTAGACCTCCACCAGATGACACCCCTATCTCTGAGAAGAAAGACAGCACACTGAACCTTATGCTCCTCTAGACACCTCATATAGTTAAAGATGGTTTCCACAGAGGACAACCACACTTCTGCCTTAGTTGGATCCTCTGTGATCTATCAAAAGTTTGAGGGTCTTACTTTCTAAAATCTTTCAAATGTTTAACTTCAACAGAGAGCTGGTCTGATACATTCTGTGGCGGTTGTTGTACAACCAGTCCCTAAGCAGGAAGAACTACTAGTGCAGGAGGAACTGCTGGTGCAGGAGGAACAGCAGATGCAAGCTGATTCTGAGCCATAGCAGCATGAA
>JBBPDI010000005.1:9538100-9590859 GCA_037974545.1 Cucumis variabilis
CTTGTATGTCTCTACATACTGTTCAAGACTCATTAAACAGCTTAGGATGTTAGTTTATTGGATTTAGGTTATTAAGATAAAGCTAATATTATAATAAATAACAATTATTACAATAATAACACTTTATTAATAATGGTGAACGGATTATATTTACAATCTACGAGTTTTAATACATAAATCCCAACAAACTTCCATTTGTTGGAGAGGATCGAGGGAGAAAATAAAGGGTTAAAAGGAAATGTAAGAAAAGAAACACAAGATAGTGAAAATATAGAATCGAATAAAAGAAAATGTAATGAGAAGAAAAGAAGAAAGAAGAGGTGCACCAATCGGTTGAGGAAGTGTTGGGACAAATATTGACTCGTTTAAAGATAGCCTACTCTCAATTCTTATCATGCATATGTTCACTATTCTTATATTTTATGCAGAATATGAAAGTAGACTTCAATACGAACCCAACGACACGAAAATCACCTAAATCGAAGTTCAAACGAAGGAGAACAGACAAATTAAACATAAGGGGCATTTTTATAAATAAAATACAAAAATCTGAAAAAATACCAATTTTTCATATTTTTTAGTGGGAATGGGCTTGAAAGTATAATTTTGGGCCCATTTCTCCTACTTCTCCCTGTAATATCCAAAATTCCAAATTCTTTACCCTCATGCTCTAATTTTTGGATCTTCAACACATTTTCCAGAATTATTGAAGATGCAAGGCTAATTTCTTGAGGCAATTTGGACTTAGGTGATTTTAATCTTTGAGAATTTCGTTACTTTGATTTTTTTATCATAATTAGGGTTTGATTAATCTTTGATCTTGATATAATTTTTGTAAGAATCATCCATCAATTGTATCAAGAATTAGACCTTTGATTCAATTTTATGAATTCTTGTAATTTTGATTCTTGATCTTTGATTTTTTTGGTTCAATCTTTGTAAGCAATTTACCCTAAGTGTATCAATTAGTGCAAGATTAATAGAATTAATTGTTTCTACATAAAAATTTTCTTGATTCTTGATTTTATCTCTCCCATTCTTTAAATTGTTTCATATCTTGTGAATTTCAATTGTTTTTGAGACAATTCTTGGAAATTAAATGCATTCTTGTTTAGTGCACAAATTAATTCCCATTTAATTCCTTGGCTGTAATTTTGTGAATGATCTTGTAATCTTCTTTAAAGAACAATTAGGGGTTTAGTTAAGATTGCAAAAATTAAACTAATCCCCCATGAAATTCATCTCTTTTCTTGAATTTTGATTCAAAATTTCTCCAAGATCAAGCAATTTGATCTTGTGAGAAATCTTGAATCAAAAGCCCCCTCTTAATTCAGCATGATTCAATTTCCTTCACCTTCTTTGATTCAATGATAAGATTAAATCCATGCCTAAGCCCATTCCTCACTTCTCTTCTTAGAATTCAATCTTTAATATCACCTTTTTTTTTGTGAATTTTTTTGCATACTAAATTCCTCTTCTCATTCTCTCTTATAATTTCCCCAAAATTATTTTTCAATGCTTTTCTTTTCCTTTTGTTACTAATCTCAATCTTTTCAAGCATTACATTCAAGCAAACATCTATCATACACTATCTTGGGTTCAACACTCATGCTTGCACCTATCTATGGTAAAATCAAGAGTAAACTACAAATAACCTTTTGTCAAGGCGATTTAGGTAAGTACCCTTCGAAACCATTTAATTTTCGAACATGAATATGTTGATAACGACCTTGCCTATATACTTTGCATAATTCTTTATGTTTTGCATATCAATCCCGATCTTGTCAAGAAGAATGAATTATTCTTCCATTGGAAAGCACTTCCTCACCTGTTGTTGAATCTACAAGGTTGGAAACAAGAGTTCGCAAAAAATAAAAAATAAATAGTAATAATAATAAAATTTAATATATATATATATATGGACCCTTGGAAGAAAAGGTGAAAGAAATGGAGAGGAAGAAGAAGTCGTTGGGGAGTTTGAGAAAGAAAGCAATGAAAAACATTTGTCAAAGGAGGAAGTGCCTAAATCGCAAAGGAGGAAGATAATTATTATTAAAAAAAATCCTTGCGAGCACGAGTAGAGGAAGGTGAAAAGGAAAATGGACCAAAAATGCTCAACAAGGACATTAATTTAATCTTCAACCAAGAGAATGCAACAAAGAAAATGGTATGGCCATGGACAAGTTGGGACGTCATCACCATTTCTACAAACAAGGAAAAGCACAATGCCTTAAAACCAAAGAAGGTTATGAAGAGATTAAAGATAGGGATGAGGATGATGTTGAAGACGAGGTTAAGAAAAAGGAAATCCCAACAAAACACGTACAAGATGAGAAGAAAATCATATGATCAAAGAAAGGACAATCCCTTAAGGCTAAGGACTCTAATGAAATCTTGTCGTGCCCAAAGTCCCACCAAGAAGAAGAAGAAGGCCCACTCACCTAACCTCTAATCCACAGTTCAACTCCTCTGAAGACAACCCCTCTCAAACTCCCCACATTATTAAAACGCCAACTTTCTCTTCTATAATTTTGAACAACCAATCTGCAAAACACAAAGCATCTACTTCCTCCCTAGCAATCCAAAAGCCTTAGGCTTTGTTTGGCAATTTCCTCGATGCATCTTGATTCGACAGTACCAGTGAGGATACATCCACTAGAATCCTCTCTACAAGGACCTCCTTTACTATCGAAACCTCAGAAGGATTTGCTAAACTCTAAAGTTTTCAATTACTTTGATTTATAATGATCCCTTATATAATTTTTATTTCTTTGTATTTATGTTCTTTACAATGAAAGTCATAACTTTTGATATAATACTTTTGTGTTTAGTATTTCTTGTTGCAAGTTTAGCTTCTCGCTTTTTAGTATTCTAATTTTTTTTCTTGTGTTTCAATGATACTTCAATGAAATAAACTATGCGAAATAAAGTTTTATTTGTTATTTAGGTATTTAACTTGTTAAGGAACCTTACTTAGGAAAGATTTCTAAAGTTTATTAGGCGAGTAAGTTTTACCTCAAACCTCTTTTGTAAAATTTTTCTACGAATATTCTTACCATTCATTCTTAGCAATGAGGATATTGCTAACCTCTCAATTTTGGGGGTGTGGGAGGTTCGTGCTAAAGCTTTTGAAACTTTTTGGAAATCCTATTAAGGCATTTTAACTAAAGTTGAAATAAGGTCAACAAGGTGAAAATGTTGAAAACAAATTGTATTCTCCAAATCATTTAAAATAACAACTCCTATGTTGCCTCATCTCGCAAAAATAAGAAGCAAAGCTTCAAAAGTAAAAGTTCATAAAGTTGAGTAACAAGAGGCGATAAGAATTACAGTTGATGAGAGAAACGGACTCATAGAGTATCCATGATTTTCCACTCAATGCCAAATTGCAAATTCATAGTGAAATAAAAAGAATTCTTTCGTCGATTAAAAGGATTCAAATTTTTTTTAAAAAATTAGTCATTTCTGATTCTGAAAATAAGATTTACTGTGGGGAATGAACAAGGATATTTTGAGTATTAAGCCTGAATATTTTCATAGCAAGAAGTACATGACGAGAGTAAAGCCTGAATAATGAATAAAACTTGCTCGCATGTTGAAAAGTTGAGAAGCGCAAAGAGGAAGGTAACTCTTCAAAGAGGCATGGTACTTGGGGACAAGCATAATACGAAGTGATGCTTAAGAACAAACACTATTCTAAATTTGGGGGTGCGATAACTTGTAGAAATACAAGATATTATAGTCTCTTTTATCACAATAATGAGGCCAAACACATAAGAAAAGGATCAAAACGTGTAACTTATTTTATAAATTTGTAAGTATTTAAAAATACATCTTACATAAGCATTATGTATATTTTACGCGATTTCTATATTTTAACGCAGGATGCTTAGAAAGAAATAAACTAGTGGTTCAGGGGACATCTCATGTAAAGGCTACGCAATGGAAACTCATTGGGTGACTAACACCTTTAGGCGAGGAACCACATCATCATATGAGAAAGATTCACTAAACGACGAGAATGATAGCTGAAAATGGATGTGACGTGAAAAGGCTTCTATCAAGGTTGAAATGATCATAATAATAAAAAAAATTGTCAAAAAGATGCCTATAAAAGGATTTCATCTCTATCAAGAGAAAAAGGTCTGAACGCACGGAAATGTCTGAATGGACTGAAAGGTTTGAATGGACCAAAGAGCCTGCAAGGACCAAAAACCTAGAGAGAGATGGAAAGGAGTAGTATTTCTATCGTCTATAAATCCCATTCTTTTATTCTCTAGTCAGATGAGTGAGAACTCAACTTCTAAGTAGAGAAGATTCTAAATTCTCATTTCCCCTATCTTGTCATTCTTTCCATTCTCTTTTCTTGCAATTTTTAGTTGCATTTCTTTGTAATATATGTTATTGATATGGTACAATAGTCGAAGGCCTACATTCATTAATATCAATTACATGTTTATACCTTTTCAATCTATCACTTCTTTACTGTTCAGTTCTCAATTTGTTATTTGTAGTTTAAGTTGGTGATTAGTTCTTGATAAGAAGCCTTGCTTGTAATCGTTATCACATTAGCTAAGCTATGTTCATCGCTTGGCTAACGTCAATGTCAACTACTCGAGAAGGCAAGTAGCAAGGATAAGGCTAATGCGTGTAAGGAAGAGTTTGTTGATAAACTCCACCTTAGCGAGATAACTTCTAACACTTGTATTTTGAAAGGTGAACAAGTGCGGACATTAGGCACCGAGAGGTTGTTGTCCTGAAACGAGAAATGTTATAAGTATTATAAGTGAACTCTTTAAGATATATCTCATTTAATCATGCTTAGTCACTTGGATCTTGAAAGGCGAGCAAGTGTGGCGTTTAAAGATTTCAAGAGGAGCTCGCCATAATCATAAGCTGGTTAATCAAGTTATCTCATCAAAGCTCTTGCATTGCTTAATTGCCTGATAATGCATAAACCTTCCTCCACATCCTTCTTACATAGAAGTTAGTTTGCATCTTTATCGCACAACCATTTTAATTCCCCTTTATAGAATTCTCTAGGTGTACATAAGTATGTAGAGTTCATCCTTACATTCTTTATACTATTTAATTGCCGCCTAATTGATAGGTAAACTCTAGAACTAAAACTTTGAGGTCAATTCTCCAAGGTCGACTCTGGATCACCTAAATAAACCTATTGCTTCGGTTATACTTGGGCAAGCAGTAGGAAAACTTGTACTGATCAATAAGGACTTAGTAGTTACGCAATAGAGAGGTACATAGTGACTAGTGAGTACTTCGCATACAGTGATCATGACTACTGACTTATCGCATAAAATTAATTGTGCATTCAAACAACCTTTGAGTCTATGTCCAAATCGAATTGGAAAACACCAATTCATACAAACCAACCAACCAGTACTCGATAGATTTACTATTATCCTCTTTTTCCAGCTGTGTTAGTATAACAATATCACCAATGACAGTGCACCATAATTTCCTACCAATTAAAAACTATTTATTTGATTGGCCCAAGTAAGGTAATTGGTCCCATCAAGTACTGTGCTAATGGGATGATAAATATGTTCTTTTCTCATTATATTAAAAATAAACTTTTCTTCGTGATGTCAAGAAATGGAAGTAAAGTTAGAGCAGATCTTCGAAGAACAGAGAGAAGAGGGAATTGGTTTAGGGGAGAGAGGACTAGATTTGGAGCGGATTTAAGTTGACTTAGAATGTGTCGGAGCATGAACCGGGAGCAAAGGGAACTAAAATGAAGTGTAGCGGATCTGGATGAGAGTAGAGGAATGAAGCGGAGAGGAGATCTGAGCGGTTAAAGTCGAAGTGAAGCAGACAGGGGCGGATCCATTAAGTGGTCGGAAGGCACGTACCCCCCCTCACATTCTCGATTTTTGTATTTGAATATTAATTTTGAAGTGTTAAATTACAATATATATTAAGTAATGCATATTTTTGCTATATTATGTCTCTGGTTCAGTGGCTGTGCCCCCCCTTTCAAACTCTAAGGTCATGAGTTCATTTGTGCCTCCCCTACATATGATTTCTAGATCCGCCACTGGAAGCGGATATGGGCGAGTGAAATTTTGAGTGGAGCAAGGTTGAGTTGCAGAGCATCGTCGGATTTGTTAGATCTGATTTGAGCAAGTTGAGCAGTTAGATTTCTAAAGGGTGAAAGGATTGAGTAATCAGCGTGGTCTGGTACGGATAAATGTTGGTAGAGGGTGGTCGATGATGTTTGGCCAGTCTGACTTGTGGAAATGGAGGAGTTCTGGCTAGGTCAAAACTTGGGGCTCTGATATCACCTGGTTTGTATTTTATTGATTGAATATTCTATATTTTATATAAAACAAAAAGGAGGTTAAATAAACTAACATACAAATAAGAAAATACATAAAATAGGGCTGTAATTACTTCTAAAAGAGATTATTTACATTTATATCTTAATTTGTGAAATTAAAAAGAATACAACAGAACTCCAATCTTGGTTCATAATAATGTGAGATTTTTAAATAATTATATAAATTCTACTAGATTTATAGACCTAATCTTTATACCCTTTAAAATAATGGAGGATGACTTGGTATAGAAAAAACATTAATATAAACAAACGATACACATATAAACTTATATATATGTCCAAAGAACCGACCTAAGTTAATAATTAATTAATTAATTAATTTATAACTCAATAGAGATTATTTTATGTAATACGGACATTGAGGGAAATAAATTAATATAAAATTAAACAATTATTCATGAAACATGGGGCACCGCCCATGCCCACATTATCCATCTCAATGCCATATGCCTAATTAATAAACTAAGGCATTGGAAACTTTAATTTTTGCTTAAATACTTTGATATAATAGTAATTGATGAATATATATATATCATATCACATATTTGAGATATAATATAGTATAGTACTATATTCTATTAGCTCATGGCTGATATAATCTCGCCTAGTTTTCCTCCCACTCAAATGATGGGAAACATGTGAGAGTTTCCCAACTTCTAGACACCAATCTAAGCCGCCCATTATATATATATTTAAAATTATTCATGTATAATTTTTTAATCAATTCAATTTTATAACTTTTTAGATTTAAATACTTTTCTGTGTTTATGTTTTTTGTTTTTGCATCTTACAATTTTAAATTTATTCATTTTGATGTCTGCTGTGTTCAAAAATATTCTCTTTAGCCCTTACGTTTGGTGTGAGAAAAATGTTAGAAGTAAAAAAGAATTCAAAATATTGTCACATGTAACGAAAAAAAATCATAATTACACAATAGAAAATTTGATAAATTTTTAAATAGTTTCAATTTTTGTGATATATTTGAAATTTTTTATTTAGTGTTTTTATTTTTATTATTAATTTTTTTTTCATTTTAAAGAATAAAAATGATTATTTTATAAAAGTTTAAGAAACAAAATAAATCTAAGTTAAAAATAGAACTAAAATAGGCATTTCAAAAGAAAAATACTTAATTATTCAATTATAATTGATTATATCGCAAATGATTATTTCTTTTTCTTTTGTGATATTTTAATTTTTTTATGTGTAAAAGGGTGAGAAGCATAAGACTAAGTGTATCCAAATATTGCTCTTTGAAATTAGGGGACTAAAATGAACCCAAGTTGAAATTAGAGGAAATTATTAAATTAAATGGAATAAAATGAACCAAAAGAAAAAAAAATTCAAGGTCCAATCTTTGTGTATTTTTCCCATCATTGCAACATTTATCTTATGATCAAAATATCAATAAAATATAAATTTCAATAGATATCTGTTGATAAATCTTTAAAATATAAATTTCAAATAATAAAGCAAATTTCTTATGGATTCCCAAAAGACAAAATTGAAACTATCTACTGAGTATAGCAAAAAAAAAAAAAAAAACTTAAATGAAATATGAAAAATTCGACAGATTAAGTTATATTATTTTTAGAAAAATTATAGAAAATAGAACATTTTATAAAATATTTATACTTGATAAAAAGTTAAATGTAAATAGTTTATCAACTTTTTTTCTATTTAAAATAAAGTATTTTAAATGGTTTCAATTTTATTTTGGTATAGTTACAAATATTTTAAAAATAAATTTAAATGAATAAATATTTTTCGATTTTTAATCAACATAGGATAGGTACATTATTTATAATATAAATATCAATTCACATGTTAAATCTACACAGGAACATAAAAATACCAATTGAAATACAAATATGTGGATAGAAATTTAAAAGTAACTGCAATGATAAGTTTGGTATGAATGATTATGTAGAGAATATTTGATTTTATTTATCAGGGTCTATTAATAATTCTTTTTAACTTGATACGTTTAAAAAGAGTACTTTTACAAACCATATGCTTTATGTTTCTAAATCTACTTTTAACCTTAAAATTTTAGCTTTACAACATACCCTTACTTTTTATAAGTACTTTTTATCTTTTTAACTTTATTATTTATTTGTTAAACTCAAATCAATATGATGTGTTTTAGGAAAAATCTTATCTCATAACATTTTGACAAAGATATATATGAAAAATGAAGTAAAGAGAATATTTAAAGTCTTAATATATAGAAAAAAAAAGTTAAATTAATTAAATTTATCAGATAACCACAATATGCTGATTAGATATTTCGTCCCCACCATCAATGTATTTTTCTGAAATGTGTAAAAGGCAAAAATTTTACTATTTTTGGACGATTTTAATCCTTTTGGTTCTCATTGCAATTTTAAAAAATCTACATGATTATAATAAAAGAGAGGGCAAGGTAAGTATAATAGAATAGTGGAAATCTTGTAATGAAGAGACATTTCAATAAAAGATAAAAAGCAAATTTCAAAAAAGAAAAAAGAAACAAAAAAAAAAAAGAAAAGAGAGAGAGAGGGCTTAATCATTGATGATTATGAAATTAAATTAGGCACATGAAAGAAGCAGTTACAATAAATGAAGACTCTAGAGGGCAAATAATAATAATAATAATAATAATAACGAGACAAGAGTATTTATTTGTTTCTCTTCAATCTACCGCTTAATTAAAATATTATCAAACTTAATTGTTGAATTTCAACATGTAACATCGATGTATCTTTAAAATTTTTAAACCAACTTAATTCTAAGTCAGTTTATCAATTTTAATGTATTATAATATTCTTTTTACAATTATTTGTTATAAATCTAAACTAATATTTATTAAAATTTGTGGATTAAATTTTGATATTTTTATATATATTTTCTATCACCTTGATTTTTTTTTTAAAAAAATATGTTATTATCTAAAATATAGATGAAAGGATTTGAACATGAGACCTCTTTATTTCGAGAAGATACAAATGTCTTTGACTACTTAATTATTCTTACCTTTTAAAATATCAAGTTTAATATCTTCAAATTTATATTATTTATTTGTTTGGATTCCTATCTGTAAAATCATATAATTTGATTTTGTGCACGTGAGATATTTTAACAACTTTATGAATTATATCTACCGTTACAATTAAATAAAATTAATAAGTATATGATGAATTTGCTTTGAATAGCAAAACCTATATGATTTTACTTTATAGATCCAAACAGATCAAATCTTTGTGTAACTGAAAACAGGCAGATCACACACATTATTTACGATTTATATGTAACATTAATTGGTGAAAGCTTCAAATATTGAGTTAAGGGAACTATAGTATGGTTGGAGTAAGCTTAAGGGAAAAGTTTAAACCTCTTCCTATTCCCTATGTACCTTGTTTGACAAAGGCAAAAATTAAATTAATTAAAGTGGTATTCCTTAGGTTCTTACTTTCTTAATTATCTTTAACAAAAAGATCGTTACTTTAATTAATAGGCAATGGATAACATCACCATAAATTAAAATTACATTATATTTAGATTAATTTAGGCTTGGTGGTGACGTTTCATTTTTTATTTTTAATTTTTGAAACTTAGAGATGAAAAAGGTTGAATTCTTAATAAAACAAAAATTTAAAAGCCACTTCTTTTTAATTTATAAAATTTTGGCTTAACTTTTAAATATAATTAGTAAAATATTGGATATAAAAACAGTGTTTAGAATTTTTTTTAGAAAAAAATAGAAAACTAAATAGTCATCCACCATGTTAAATGCATTCTTTTCTTTTGTAATACATTCATATAAGTAAATATCTGTATTGAATTTTCCTAACAGAAATTTTAAATGCATTTCTTTTCTTTTGTAATACATACATATAAGTAACTATCTGTATTGGTTTCTCCCAATAGAAATGAATTGAAATATTTGACTTGAGTTTAATCAAACTTATGTAGATTAATAGTACATCTTAATTCCATAAAACATTGAAATGGTAACTAAATATGTATAGAAAAAAGAATAACTAAAACCATCGCAGACGCACTTTTAGACCTGGTGATATTTGCTTGAGTTTGTGTTTGCACTATCTTTTGAATGGTCTGTGTAATTGTCTCCCAACACATTTATCATCCTATATTTTGAATTGTTCTTTAGGATGTCTCATAAATGTTGGTATAGACAGAATGATAATCCAAAGATGGTTGATTCCATGTAATATATTTTCCTTTGAAAAAATTGGTCGATATTTATTTTTATGTATTTCGTTATTACTTTTTTGGTACTTATTAGTCTAAAATTATTGTTCTCTTCTTAGAGTTTGTCACCTTGAAATTTTTTGTATCATTTGTTTTGTGATTTTGCCTACAAATACAATTGTGTCAATCGATGTGATTGTGAAACTTTTGCTACAGTCGACGTATATTTTAATCTTTTTATTACGAATAAGTTAGTCAAATTTTGTTGATTCCAAAAGTAAATGTTTTCAGTACATGCAATTAATATTATATAATCTGATTTCTACCGTACTTTTCTTCTTCCACAGGTTATAAGGCTCCATCTAGATCGAGATCCGACCCTTCGATCTCTAAGAGACAATTGTAATACCTCATTTGAAATCATAATATAAAATAAGGTATGTAACATTAATTAATTTGTACATCACAAAAAGCTGTAATTTCCCGAAACCAATTTCGGGTTAACAATTGGATCTTTCCTCAATTCGAACCGGTAACCCACCTCTCCAGCTAGCCGTTAGACCGGGAGCAAAACGAGCAATCCGATCGGTTCCCGCCAACCGGATATTAAACTTCCGAATCAATACCACTGCAACACATTTCACATCCATCACCGCTAGGTCCTTCCCTAAACAGACCCTTAAGCCGGCTTGAAAAACCGGAAACTTAAAGGGGTTTTCGGGCGTGAAGTAACCGTTCTTGAGCCACCTCTCCGGTTTGAACTGGAGACAATCGAGTCCCCAAATCCGGTCCATTCGGCCCATGGCGTAAGGGTGGTAAGTTACCCTTGTGCCCTTCTGGACGAATGTACCATCAGGCAAGATGTCGTCTTCCTCGGCAAACTTGGAGTCGAACTGAACCGGTGGAAAGAGGCGCATGTTCTCGTAGACCACTGCTTGGAGATAGTGCATTTCTTTAAGATTGTCGAAACTGGGGACCGTGTCTCGATCCGGTCCCATGATCCGGTCTGACTCGGAGATAATTTCAGTCTCGACTTCCGGGTTTTGGGAAAGTAGCCAGAATAAGCTAGTTAACGCCGATGCCACCGTGTCCCGACCGGCGAGGAGGAAGCTGACGACAATGTCTCTAAGATATCTGTGTGAGGAAAAATGTTTATTAATGAGAAATGTTCTAAAATGAAATATTATTGGTTTTTTTTAACGGAGAGTTACTGACTTATACAATCGACTTGTATTCAAAAACAAAAGAAAGAAGAAAACACTTGTTTATATGCGGGGTGGTTTTGACCACTTGTACCATATTAAAAGCACGTTAGTCTTGCTTTTAAAAACAAGTACTTTTTCTGTTATGAAAGTACAAAATAGGTAAAATTTAGAGAAGTAGTGGATGCATTTGGCTAACTCATCTTTTTTGTAATTAACCCACAAACTATTACTGGACACATTTTTCTCTTTTTCTTTAAAGAAAGCAGTTTTGTCTCGTAGGTAGAGTGGACTGCTGTAAACTAAGATTCAATTGAAAAATTGTTTGAAACTATGAGTTGAATTATGAAATTTAAAGTTAGAATGATAAGATTAATAAATATGTGTCTACGTACGATGTAGAGTAATTTCGGGCGGCGAGTTAGAAAATATGGGGAAAAAAGGAAAAAAAATGTGATTTTTGAATAAATATGCAAACCTCACTGCTAAAAATTGTGAAAGTTCGATGATATTTAATTATTTAATAGATAATCTCTGTTTTTTTACTTTAGTTCAAATTTATATGGGATGTTTTAGTTTTGTCCGTAAGTACTAAATACACAATAGGGGTAAAATTTTAAGTACAAACGGTTTTTCTTCTAAAACATTTTTTTAATGAAACCAACCCAACTAAACAGAAGCATTATGTTTGTATGATCCAACCAAATAGGACAATAAAAGAAAGGTTCAAAAATAGATTACACACCTATCATCATTGGTAGAAGCCATGAATCTGGAGAGAAGATCATTTCTATTAGAAAACCCCATCTTCCTCCTTTGCCTTATAACTTCCATTGCTAACCCATCTACCCTCTTAATCGCTTCCCTAAGCTTCCTCTCCGATCCCACTCTCATCATCTTCTTAATTCTCCACATAATTGGCGACGCTGCCATCGCTCTTTCCGCTGACAATCTCGACGCCAAATCAAATGCCACTGCGAATTCCGACATCGGCAGCCACAACCTCATACACCCTGGATCCAACCCAAACGAAAACCTACAAATATTATCAAATGAGAACCTCCTAAACACATCTTGCAAATCCACCACCTCCATCGTCTTCCCAACTCCCTTCATCGTAGGTACCAACCTACTCCGAATCTCCGTCGTTAAAATCTCGAATGCGTGAGACCGAAGTGACAAACTCCCAAGTTCCAAACTCGCCATCTTGCGTTGAAACCGCCAAGAATGACCATCCACATTGAAAATTCCATGACCAAGAAGGTCACCAAGGATGGAAGAGAAGTGTTTTCCTTTGGGGTAGTTATGGAAGTTGGATTTAAGGATGTGTTGGACGTTGTCGGGGTTGGCAGTCACGATATTGGAGATGACGTGGAGGTTGAGCGTGGCGGTGGGGGAGTGGGAAAGAAGGTGAGTGTACCAATCAGATAAGTTTGGGAAAGAGGAAGACCAAGAAGAAGAAAGATAGGCGCGACACAAGGAACAGTTACAACAAGGGTTAAGGCGGAGGAGGAAAAGGGAGAAGGAGAAAATTGAGAAGGCGACTGTAAAGGAGAAAAATAGAAGGGAAATTGTTGTAGGGAGAGAAGAGAGTAAGTCTAAGGAAATTGTTGGAATTGTAGCCATTTGAATTTTAGAGGGTGCGGATATGGGAGAATCATGCTGACACCCGGGTTTTATATTGTTTTTTTATGAGAGCAAGTGTCATGGAAACGTGTGTTTTCCGTTTTCCTTTTTTTCTTTTTTCTTTCCTTTTTTTTTTTTTTTTGTGTTATTGGAGAAAAATATTTGTTTCTATTTTATTAATTTAATTGTTTGATGTGAATGAAAAATACCGTACTTCGTTGAATCATATGTTATTTTTATTCTGTTTTTTGTGTTTAATAACATGTACGTGTGATGGTGATTTGGGATTCAACATGTAAAGCTATGGTTTTTACATTCTTTAAAAATTATTTACATAAACTATTTTTTTATACATTAATTTTAATAAAAAAATATATATTTGAAAAAATATTTACACTCTTAGTAATCAATTTTTTTTAATATAATTTTATTTTATGAAGTCTAAATAGTTTGCGAAAATTTGTTATTTTTATAAAATTAATTAATTAATTAATTAATACTTTAAAAAATCTATAATAGATAATTATTTTAAACAATAAAAATACTAAAATTATTTTCAAATATAAAATCGTGATATTTATAAGTAATGTTAATTTATATATTAAAGAAGTTGTAAAGAGTGTCCTGATAACTTTTACTGAGTTATATGGGTTGTATTCAATTTTTTAAGTCAAGCGGAATACACTTTAAGTAGTATATTATTTTATGTATAGGTGTGAACTAAGTTATAATATGAGAAATCATACTAGGGATGTTTTTGAATGGACAATCACGTAATTTTTTCTATTGTATTATTTGGGTTCAAGATGTCTTCCTTTTTGTTTGGGTGTAATGTGGATCATATATAAAAAAAAAATGACAATTTATTAGTTAGAGACGTGTTTGAATTAGACAATTATATTGTCGTTTGCGACATTGTAAATATTCAAATAGAAGTTGTATATCTTATGTATGATGTAATTTTTAGATCATATCAATATCAATCGTGGAAATATGTTTGGATGTACAATCACATCTTTTAACTTTTGAATTTTCGTAAATTTCTATCTTTTTGCTTTTAAAATAGAGTTACGTCGAGTCACGTTAAGAATTCAAATTTTATATATTAGTTATAAACACTTAAAACCTTTTTAACTATTAAAATAAATTATAAATTTCAAATGCATCAAATCAAACACGTGTGTATGAACTTATTTTGTAGAATAGGATGATTTATTGAAATTTCTATGTACATCCAAATCAATCATTTTTTTTAGAACCAAAATAGTATTTTTAAAGTTAAGATTAAATTACATGTTTATTCTCTACTTTTTAAAGTGCATGTATTTAGTTGTTGAACTTTATCAAAAGTGTCTCACCTAATTGAACTTTTAATTTTGTATTCATATAAGTCTTTGACAAATCTAAACATTTAAAACCATCCTAACCGGTTAAATATAAGTTTGAATTTTGTATATAGTGTAACTCTAAGTTTTCAATTTTTTTGTCTTCTACATTTGTGAATTTATAAATTTTGAAAGCATTTAGAGTCTAAATTTTATGATTTAAAAAGTCTAAAGATTAAACAGACTTGGAAATTCGGGGTTGAGAAATTAACTTTTTCTTTTAACTAATTCGCTATGTGTTAATTAAATTATATTTCATAAAAATTGAACATGAATTAAAATATTTACAAAATAAAATTTCGAACTTTATCAATGATTGACATTGATAGAACTTAATCTTCATATTTGTAAATGTTTTGAGCAATTTTATTATTTAAATAATTTTCTTTTAGAGAAATTTATCATATTTTTACAGAGATAAGAAAAACGCTTGATCTTCTTAAAAAGTATTTTTAATAAACCTATAACTACTTCCAAACAAAATCTACCATCATTAGTATCCATACTTAATACATGGCAAACTTATAAAGAAGAAAAATAACGAAATCATAAGGTGAGGGACCCAAAAAGGCTACTTTATCATTATAGTCGTTATTAATCCCTTGGACTCAACAGTCAAATTGATATCTATAATCTAATCGAAAACAATATACAACCATTTAGGTGCCATAACCATCGTTACATAAGCTAATTGGTGGAACAGTATAATTAATGACTTGTGAGAGCAAAACGTAAAATGTTCACTTAAAAATACTAGCAAATGTCAAGAGTAATTCGATTGAAAACTTTAACCAAAGACAATTAAATTATAGATGAAAATTACAAAAATGGTTGTAGATTCCACAATTTATTATAATCGTAGAATACTAATGACAGAGAATACACGTAATTAATGGGTTCCACCTATTTTTTATTACGATTGATTGATTACGTTAATATGAAAATAAACGTGACCTAAGTTTGATGTTTCAAAAGTAGTTTAATTTTAAAATTTTATATTTTAAATCTTTCGTTTTGTTTTTGGATGTTGGTCCATTAATAATAATTTTAAAAATAATAATTAAGTATGTATCAACAATGTAAAGAATTTGTAAATATAGAAAAATCTGTCAAAGTTTATCCCTTATAAACTTTTAAACTTTTATAGTTGATAAACTTTTATGATTTATCTGTAATAGATTAATATTTACAATTTATTCTATAAGATTTTAATTGTAATATATTTTTATCATTGGTAGACTATAAATATCTTTTTATATTTATAAGTTTTTAGAGATATTATTATACATTTTGATATTTTGAAATTATAACAATTAAGAAAACGTTAAGTGTTTTTTTATAGGAAATTATATAATTTGTGTGGGATTTAGTTTTTATTGGGAAGCCGCTGGTTTGACAGAGGGATTGATAGGGACGTAATGGAAAAAAGTTAGAACACATAATAATAGCGTGCTGAAAATAATATCGCAAATGGGGAGTTCAATTTCCACCGATTCATTTCCCCATTTAGATCACGTGCTCTTTTCCTTTGTTTTTTTTTTTTCTTCAATCACATTAAACTGATCTGATCTGTCACTTTATCGATTATTAGTTAATGTTGAGTTGTTGTTATTATTATTATTAAAAATGCTTATAAACAAAGAAAATATCATAATTACTATTATTTGTTATATATATTATTTTTAAGTAGTCTGATATTTTTTATATAAATGATAAATATTTTGTTTATTTTACTTATCTTTTATTATTATTTTTATTATTTTATGGGTTTGTTTGTGGAGGTTTATGTGCTTCGGGAATTGGAGATTTTTATAATTCCAACTTTTGCTTCATCAAGTCAATGTGACTATGTGATGAGCATTCTAATTTGACTTTTTTTTAAATAATATTTTGACTATTTAAGTCGTATTTGATATTGATGACAAGTTCACACCCTTAGTGAGTAGATATATTATATTACTTTTTATAAAATTTGACCCAAATTTTAACTGGGGTTTAGGGTTTTTTTATTAATAAATTTTAATGGCTGTTTAACGAGTAAAAATGTGCATAATTTGACGTTTAGGAAAACAAGTCAAATAACTTTATTTAGCTACCAAAATAGAATAAAGTACATGTTTAAACTTAGGAAACCATGCAATCAACTATTTAACGAAATAGACTTGTAATAAAATCTTTTAACTCATGTCAAAGCAAGTTTTAAAAATCTAACAGCATGACACAATTAGTTACACATACTTACAACAATTCGATTAACATCAAAGATAAATGAAGAAACCTCAAAACTAAATTAGTTACTAAATTAAAATACTAGAACAAATTTGACCTTTAACGTTGGTTTAAAACTGCGGCCTTTAATGTTGGTTGGCAACCGACATCTTTGCTAGCGTTACAAAAGGCCTTTAATGTCGGTTTAGAAACGACCTTCAATACATCTTTGCTAACATTATAAAAGACCTTCAATGTCATTTTAAACCAAAATCTTTGATGGTGTTATTAAAGGTCTTTACTATCGGTTGACCTTTAATGTTGGTCTAAAACCGATATTAAAAACCCCAATAATGTCAGCTTAAAACCGATATTAAAGTCTTGTGTGGATCCATTTTTACAAATATATTTGCAAATTATTGCATTATTGTTCATTTTTTTATTCCGCCAAATACTTAAAAACCGACATTGTGGATCCATGTAGATAAATATTTTTTCTTACGCCAACAAATAAATAAAATTAATATTTTTTATAAACTATAATATTTCTCTTTTACATATGTATATATCATCTTACAGATGATAAAGATAGACTAGGCGATAACTATCTAGATTTTCTTACTTGTAAGAGTCACATTACCTCTTTTTTAAGGTGGACAACCTCTCAACACCAAGATACCACACTTATTCTTCTTTCGGGACACAATGATGGAGGTTAACCGTCAGAATGAAGTTTGTTTCCAAACTCTTTCCTGCTTGTGTTTAGATATGTCCTTGTTACTAACTCTATTGAGAAGTTGACAACGAACGCTAACCAAGCGATGGAGTCAAGCTCAGCTAAAGGTGATGAACCTTATAAGTAAAGATCTCTTATCGAGCACTTATCACAAGCTTAAATTACTTATAACACTTCAACAAGATGAACAATAAAGAAATTAAAGATTGACAATGAGTAAAGATGTAATGTATTAATAGATGTAGGCCTTTCAGCTATGAAATTATAAAAATCAAGACATTACATTAAAAGTACAAAAAATAAAAAGTTAAAAAGGGAGTCGAGTCGTAGAATGCATAAAAATGCATTCTTTGGCTATTTTACAAGTTAGGGGAAATGATTGGTGGTTTCTCTCTATAATCTCTCTCCAACCACTCACTTAGAAGTTGACGGGAGAAGAGGGGAAGAGGGGAAGAACTTCTACAGAAAGGGAAAGGTGATTCCTTTTCGCTGACTCTTATGGAGACATGTCTCCCGGTGTTCCTCTAGGATTTGGTCCATTTGGACTTCCATTTGGTCCATTTAGATCTTCTTTTCTTGTAAGAGATGGAGGCTTTTTATACACAACTTTGGGCGGAAGGCTTCTGTTCTTCTACACATGACAACGTCGAATACAACATTGTCAAGTCACATCAACTCTAACTACCATTTTTTTCTTCTAGTGAATCTCTTTTCGTGATGATGTGGCATCTTATCTAGTGATGTTAATCGCTAGGAAATCTTCCTATCGCTTAAGCTTTTGTACACGTTCCTCTTGCTATTCACTATATTTCTTCTTTTCTTCATTATCCTGCGATAAAAAAACTAAAAGCATGGTAAATCAGGCATTGAGACCTATGCAAGTTATATTCTTCTTATCTTTATAAATTTGCAATGGAAGGTACGGGTTTTGGCACTTTATCTTTTGTGTTCTAACTCCATTATTATGCCTAAAAGGCTATAAATAGATGCTTCTTCTTCATTAGCCATGTGTGAACTTTGGCAAAAAAGTTATGGAGAGCAAGAGCATTTCTTCCATTCCTTTCTCTGTTTTAGGTGAGAGCCTGAAAAGAGAGAGAGAGAGGACTTCAACCATTTTTCCCATCGGTGTAAAAGCAAATATCAGAGCCAAAGAGTATGAAAACTCATACTCTGCGACTTGCCTCATTTTCTCGTGTTCCATTTTATATTTTGTTAATGTTGATTTATAAAATTGACTTCATGGTCGAGAGGCCTAAAGTTTTATTTATGATATTGATGTTTCCTTCTATTATTCTCCTATATTTCTTTCTCTCTCCATTCCATGTACATTTAATTATTTGTTTTCATAATGCAGGTTGTTTTAACACTAGAGACTCTAGTTGAATGCATTATAAGTTTTGCTAAGCTAAATACAATCATCAATACCTTATCCCATTCGAGATAAAAGATAAAGTATTGACTATCATGATCACTTGATGCGTGATGACCTGCATTTCGCTAACCATGGGGCGAGGAGATTGTAGCAATACAATCTTGTTGCCGAGTTTGTTCCTTGCATATTTTACATAAATGTACAATATGTGTGTTGAAGGCATAAAGAGGTTAGTCGCCTTAATAAGTATAAATTGCTTATTATTTACACAAACAAATAAGATACAAATCATAGCTTAACTTTAAGTATTTCAGTCTCGAAAAGCGAGCAAGTATGGTAAAAACACCGAGAGGTTGCTCCCCTTAATTTTGAAGTTAATAGATGCTTTGTATCACCTCGAAATGTTAAACTCCTTTGTTTTACATTTAATTAATTAAATATTCTTACACGTCCACGCCTAATCACTAAGTTCATGCTACATCACACTTCATCTCCATGTCCACCTTGTTGCTCCATTTGCACCATAGTGTAAATTATTAGGAAAATCATATTGTGCTTAACTTTGTATTGTATAGTTGTTTTGTAGGTGATGACTTGTAGAAATACAAATTATTATGACCTTTTAGATTGAACAGTGGAGTCAAAATGCATGAAAATGTGTCAAAACACGTAGCTTCTATCACAAATTCATAAATATAGGAGAATGCAACTTACACAAGTCTCCATGCTTGTTTTATCGTGTTTTCAAGTGTTTTATCGTAGGATTATAGAGAAAAGAAGACAATGAATTGCAGAAGAGCACGTACAAAAGCTACGCGATAGGAACCCTGCCTGGCGATTGACATCCTTAGCTCAGGAACCACATTATCATGCAATGAAGATTCACTAGCAGACAAGAATGGTAGTTGAAGTTAATGTGACTTCATAAAACTACAATCTGCGCTGACATGATCTATGTAAAGCTTCCTTCTACAACAAGAAACCTTGTCAAGTTTCAATGGACCAAAATCTAGAGAGCTCCATTGGAGCCGGTGGAAAGGACTAAACTTTTCGTTTGCTATAAAAGATCATCTTTTTCTCCAGTAAGCTGTAAGTGAATGTTTAAAGAAAACTAGAGAGAACCATCATTTCCTTTCCCCTAACTTGTAAAAGAGTCAAGGAATGGGCAAGCATTATGCTGCTCGACTTCATCCCTTTATTTTTCATTTATTTTTCATTGTAATGTATGAGTTTGTATTATATAGTGGCTAAAGCCCTACATTCTTTAATACATTGCAAGTTTATCACTTTTCAAACCACCATGTCTTTACTATTCATATGTCAAAGTGTTATAAGTAGTTTAGGCTTGCAATAAGTTCTTGATAAGAAGTCTAAAAGGTTTATTGTGTTACAACTTTACTCTACTGCTTGGCTAGCGTCTATTGCTAACTACTTGAGAGAGTAAGTAGCAAGGACATATCTAACGCGTGCAAGAAGGAGTTTAACGACAAACTCCATCTTGACAATTAGACCTCCATCATTTGTGTCCTAAAAGGAGAACAAGTGTAGTAACTTGGTGCCAAGAGGTTGTCACCCTTAAAAGAGAGCTAATATGAGTCTTATAAGTAACAACTTCTAGATAGCTATTTTTTAATGGATCTTTATCATTTGCATCCCAAGAGACGAGCAAGTGTTCTGTTTAAGGCACTAAGAGGTGCTCGCCTTAATTAAAAGATAGTTAACTGATCTCTATAACATTGAGGACTACTGCGTAGCTTAATCGCCTAGAATGCAGAGACCTTCATTCACACCTTCTTAACACAAGTTAGTTCACTCTCCATCTCCTCATCAGTCCATGCCACCTTCTATATAATCTCTAGTATAGATATTAGACTTAGCTTATAGGTATTTTGTTACTTTATATATATTGTATAGTTATTGTATATCACCAACATGAGAAGTAAGCTTTATAGCTAAGGTTTAATAGGAATTCTTTGTGTTCGACCCTTGACTTTCCAGGAAACCTATCTTTTTGCTTACACTTAGGCAAGCGATAGGAAAACTTGTACTACATGTTTATTGTTTTGAAATAAAAAACACATAGGTAGGGAGCATCTTTTATTAAGAAACACTATCCTAATTTCCTCTTAAGTCAACCGCTTAGAGCTTAACGTGACATAACCATGAACAATGTTACACACACGTAACATAACAACCAATAGGATTAGAACACAAGATAGATTCAGTTAGGACACTAATTCTTTGAGTTCAACCCAAGACTTACCAGAAAACCTCTTTCTTCGCTTGCACTTGGACAAGAAAGAGAAAAACTTGTGTTAAAAGTTAATCATGATGAAGGTAGCAACATTTAAGTAGGACATGCACCTTTTATGGCATAACCCTAACCTAGACACCAACTTAGTCGCACTATTAGAACCTCACATGACACATCTACCAATGAATTTTGCATATCACGTAACAAGCCAAGCAAGTGTTGTCAGAATATGACAATACTTGTCAAACTTCGCACTCTCTTTTGGGGCCAAGTTAGAAGTTATAAAAGGGGCTACGGAAGAGGGTGTGGCATTAAAAAGAATTAAAAATTACTATCTATACCAATAAGGTACACTTTTCTTTTGGTGGCTTAATTATAAGGACTCCGAAGATAAGTGTGCTTGGCTTGGGGCAATCCTATGTTGGGTGACCTTTTAGGGATTTTCCTAGGATGCATGTGAGTGAGGAAAAAACATGCTAAAAAGACTCATGTTTGTTTGTGAGAATAACTTTCACTCTAACAAGACTTTAAGAAAAGTAAAGATGATATAACTTATCACAAGAGACTCAAGGGAATGTGAGGCAATCAGTTGTCGAATCCTCATTTTAAATCTTGGTATAGATCTTTCACCTTAGGGCATTACAATTGTAGTGATACCACTCACACAACTAAGCTAGTATATCAGTCTTAAAGTTTTTCAAATTGGGATGATTAGAAATCAAAGACATATATTTCTTTTATAGAGTTTAGAGGCCATCACATATCCTCGATCTAAGACAACTCCTTTTCTAAATTTCAAAAATTTCGAAAAACTCTATTTTTCCCATAAAAAAAACGTGTGAAATTAGTTTTAATGCTTGTTTTTTCTCTCCAATCTATTTTTGTTGATATGTCACTAAAAGTCTATTTTGTTGATATGTCACTAAAAGTCTATTTTGTTGTAGCTAGTTTGAAGTTTAAGAGCCTGTTTGGGGCAAAGTTGATATCGCATGTCTGAAGTTCATTTGTTTGTGAAATTATATATCTAGAGCGTTCACATATCTATGTTTGGGGTGCAAAGTTGTTTTGTCTGAGTTCATATGTTTTTGTTTTGGATGTAAGATTGAGTTTATCTGTGAGGGACATCTAGTGTTCTAAACTCTTCATAATTTATTTTTGTGATTACTATTTTAGTTTTGCAATTTTTTTAAAAATAAAATTTTCTTTGAATTTTTTATTTTTAGTAATGAACAATAACAACAACTAACCAATCACATTTTTCTAGAGGGATGTAGTGAAATAAAACGAGAAACCAAAGAAAAATAAAAACTTTTGATTCATAAATTTTCTCCATGAATTCCTTCATCCTATTCCTATTTTTCTTTCCTCTTCTTCTTATTGTTGCTCTGTATTTTTCCTCCGTCATTAATTTTTTAATGGAATCTCTTCCCATCTTAGCAGACAATTAAATATAACTTTTTTTTTTTAACAATTCTAATTTCAATTCCTCCAAATTTGAAGAATTATCAAACAACAAATCTCCATTTTGCATAATTTCTTGCCAGAAAATGATCTAGAAAAAATCTTTTTTATGATTTTTTTTTGTTATTTCTTGTTTTTGTTTGTTTTTTCTTAACTTCTTATTCCACGTTCTACTATTTACGTACTTTTTCAAATTCTTAATTCTTATTTGATATGTACATTCATTTTACATATAATTATTGCACTTAAAGTAGACAAAATACAATTATTATTTATATCACAACCACCATTTTAATAATCATGGAACTTGTGAGTTAAGCTTGTACCAAAAATAAAGATCAAAATTGGTTGTCAGAGTTGATCGCATGGAAAAGGTTATCTAGGTTTGAAATTTGGCTTGTCAGAACTATTGTTGAAGATGGATGGTATAGCCACCTAAATTTGTCCAATTTTATTTAAAATTAATTCAATTACAAGATTAATTTAGTTATTTTTTCATTTTGTGGTTAATCAATTTTGTAAAAAATATGTTATTTAATTACTTTTTTAAAGTTTTTTGGGTAATTTCGTTAGTCTAACTAAATCAATTAGTTAGACTATCTAGCTAGGATAGATGAAGAATTACTAAATATGATAACTTTTTGAAATTGATTTTGGTTGTTAAAGGCTCCATGCCATTTTAAGATGAATGCTAATTTTATTATCATTTTCAAATAAAAAAAACTAGCCATTTGATTTTTTTTTTCTATAAATAATACCTTCTTTTTCATCTATGGAAAACACAATTGTGTACCCAAAGAGTAGTCAAATCTAAACGACACAAAAAAAAAAAAAAAAACAACAAAAAAAAACAACAGATTTTTATAACCTTCACATACCCTCTTCTTCATCCAAATCTCTAACCTTCATAGCCACTACTTTTCTACGATCGTGTACCCAAAGGGTAATCAAATCTAAATGAAAAAAGAAGGTATGTGAAGGTTGTAAAAATTGTGTACCAAAGGGTAGTCAAATCTAAACGATTTTTTTTTTCAAAATTCAAAGTATACGATCTTTTAGATTTAACTATTTTTTGGTATATAATCGTTTAGATTTGGTCGTTTAAATTTAGATAGTCAAATCTAAACAATCCTTTTTTCAAAATTTTAGATATGGCTATTCTTTGGTACACGATCGTTTAGATTTGATTGTTTAAATTTTGGGTAACCAAATCTAAACAATTATTTTTTTAAAATTTTTTGGTACATGATCGTTTATATTTTATCGTTTAAATTTGAGTAACTAAATCTAAACGACTTTTTTCAGGATTCTTTGGTACACAATTGTTTAGATTTGACTATTCTTTGGTACACGATCACTAGAATTGATACACGATCGTTTAGATTTGGTACACAATCATTTATATTTGGTACACGATCGTTTGGATTTGTCTATCCAAATCTAAACGATTTTTTTTAAGATTCTTTTTACACAATCATTTAATTTGACTATTTTTGACACACGATTGTTTAGATTTGGCTACCCAATATCCCAACAATTTTTTTCACGATATTTTATATTTGGCCCATGATCTTAACAACCAAATAATAGTTTGAAAAAAAATAGAGTTTTTATATTTTATACACAACTTGAACCAAATAATAGTTTAAAAAAAATTGCAGAAAAAGATAAAAAGACGATGAAAAGGAAACTAAAATTTGCAGAAGAAAAAAGATGGAAAGAGAGGGTAAAGCTAGAATATTTAAAAAAAAAATAGTCGGCTTCATCGACTAATTGATTTTGTTACACGGGTTGTAAATATTTTGGTGGGTTTATGAAAATTAACTTTATTTATATGTTATTTAATTTTATATTTTTCTTCACATTTGTTTATTTTTCTTGTTTTTATTTTTCTATTTTTTTTTCTTTTATAATTATTTCTTTATTATCTTATTTCTACACTTTCCTTCTCTTATGACAAAGTTACTTATTTATGTACATTGTTTTTGAAAAATAATGACACAATTAATTTACCTTTTAGCTATACCACCTGCTTTTAACTACAAGTTTAACTAGAAGTACAAGATAGATAACACAACACTTTGGTAACCTAGTTCGGCAAGCTTGCCTACATCTGGAGAGCTTTTCTGCTCAGGTCAGGAATATTATTAGAATTCGATAATCATGTAACACAGGTCTTTAGTTACACATTAATACTTGTTAAAGATAAATACAATAACAGATTTCAGGCTCCCCTGAGTGTATCACGAATCCTGTTGAGTTAATCTCAGGCTCCCCTTGAGTCTTAGGATAACTTCATTTCTCTCTGAATATTCCTGTTGTTCACCCTGTGCATATATCATACACGGTATCTTCAATGGCTACAAAACCAAGACATTACGAACCTTTGTGAAGTAGAAAACCTCCACAATCTTGTCGATGCTTCCAATTCTGTTAATCACGAACTCCGATCTGTTTCTTGTGAAAGCGTGAACAGAAAAAGATCACGATTTGCCATATAAATATATTTCTTCAAGATTCCTCTTTTGAGGGAATCCACAACAACCATGTAAATCTTTGATATATTTTGTTAACCAACTTAATAAAATAATTGACAAGAATATGATCGTAACAGTTTTATATCTTATTTATTTATTTATTCATTCATTACTTGTTACTTGTTACTTTCTTCTTTCTTTTTCTAGTAATTTTGTTTTATATTTTATTTTACTAATAGATTATTGTTTATTTTACATTTTCATGTTTGACATACATGCTTATTTAAATGTTTGTGTTTGTCTTATGGTCCATTTAATATATTCTTGCTAATAGTTGTATAATTATTTTTTAATATTTTCAATTATTTTTCTTTTAGAAAAAACATCCAACGATTGACTTAGAAAATTTAAGAATCCGATTTTCTAGAATTCTTGAAGTGAGAAAATTGATTGTTTGGAAGTTCAAGATTGATCTCCAATATGATTTTATTAAAATCTCAACATGCTATTTAATGTTTGCTTAATTACTATTATGCTTTTTTACTATTTTTTTTACTTATTAAATTTTTCTATTAATCCTCATTTTGATTTCTATTTAAAATTTATAATTTTTTCTAATTAAAATTTTCAATAATTTACATTCCTTATAATTTGAATTTTTCTATGTTTTAAAATCTTTCACAAAAATATTTTCTTTTTAAAAAATTCATTTAGAAATGTTTTTTCCTTTTAAAGTTATAATTTTTTGTGTTTTTCAAATGTTTAAAGTTTAATCTATGATTTCATAAGGTTTTCTAATCCATCTTTTCTAATAACTTATATCATTTTTCTTAAGAAAAATTATACCACAAAATCTAGGAAACTTGGAAGTCCGATTTACTAAAATTCTTGAGGTGAGTGATCACATCTTTAGAAGTCCAAGATTTGATAAAAAAAAAGATTTTAATTAATGATTTAGAAAAAGTATCCTGTATTAGAAAGCTATTCCTATGATGGATTTTGATAAATTGTACTAATTTCTAACGATCTTGATGTGAGAAAATTTTCTTCAATGTAGTATATGGAATACTCTCCACTTATTTTATGAGATCATTGCTTCAAATATTGGAATAGTGAGGGGTAAAATATGAGATTAGTTTTAAAAGAAAAATTAAAGAATATTTTGAACTTGAAATTTGGCCACCGTTTTCTTTACGGATGTTGTGGGATGCTAACACCTTTCCCATACACAAACGATTCCACAACTTAACTCTAGTTTCTGCAGACCATATTTTTTTAATGATTTGTTTAAAATTGTTTACTTTATTCTGGTATCTAATCACACTGTAAAAAAGATTGGTGGCAACTCCTATTTTGTTCTAAAACTAACCCTTTTAAGGATGTTGCTCGCTCTGTGTCATCTCGAACACGTGGCGACAGATGGTGCCAATAATTGAATGTTAGAGTTGGTTGAGCAAAGATGGTCATTTAAGTTTTCACCACACTGATTGTTGGAGCCTCAAAATTGATCGTCGGAGTTGTCATTGAAATGATTATTGTAGCCAAGAATTGGTTATTAGAGTTGGTCACCTGAGTTTCCTTCGAAACCTAAAGTTAATAGTCATAGTTTGACACGCGAAAGTGGTCATGGAGGTGGTTCTCGGAGTGTGGGAATGATACTTGTTGATGCTTATCAATGAATGGAGCATTGAAAACATTGGAGGAAGTGATAGTTGAAGTGAGTTTAGTTTAGTTTAGTTGGTATATTATACAAAATCACTGAATTAGTAAAATATACCAATTCAACTTCACCAACTTGGTGGGCCAAACAATGAGTTGGTATATTATTATACCAACTAAACCCAACTCATGTTGATGAGCTAAACAGTACCCTCTATCTAAATGTCGTAACAATTTCTTTTTTTTTATTATCTAGTTTAAAACTAGAAAAAATTAGTGTGATGTAAAAGTTTTTCGAGAGTGTTCTTGTAATAAAAAATGTAGAGAAAATTATTTTGTGTAAATGTAAGAACTTTCACATAGAAGATTTCTTTTGTTTATAGACTACAAATTTTCATCAAGTTTAGAGGTTTTCTGTTTCTTAGTTTGATTGTTTTCTTTTAATTTTATAAGTATATTCTACCAATCCTTTCATTAATAGTGAAAAAGTTTTCGCAACAAATATCATGAACGAACATATATGATTATTTATAACATAAAAGCTATAATAAACATTTGATGAATCTTTGCACTGACACAAAAGAGATACAGAGGAAGTGTAAACATTTGATGAATCTTTGCACTGACACAAAAGAGATATAAAGGAAGTGATTCCCAAATTAAGTATTAGTTTAAGAAAAATAATAACCTTTTCAAAGATGTAGCCTAGAAGTTACAAGTGTGTTTGAAAAGACAAAGTAAATTGTAAATACGTGGAAGTTTATTTTCAAAGCATATACATGTGTTCAAGTTCTAACCACATCCATTTGTTCTATTTATAATGTCTGTGAGCACATGCAATTTTCTTATTTTTCAAAAAAGGAAATTATAAAGCGTGCACTTAATTACATAAGATATTTCCTTACACTTACACGTATTCTTGTCAGCTTTGTAAATATTGAATAAAATATTAACTCAAAATTCCAAAAGGTTAATTAGGTGATGCAAGTGTGACACAGAAAAAAAAGAAAAACCCCATTCTTCTACCCCAATAAAAGTGAAAACAATAGACAACAACATCCTTACAAAATTATTATGACAAAAGGCGTTGGATTGTTAAAGAGAAAAAAAGTTGAAAATAAATAGACAGAGAGGTGGGAGCAAAGGTGGTATATTATATTTTCATGGACATGTTATTTGTATCAATGTTTTTGCGTTATCCTGAATTTGATATTGACGTAGAAGATGAATAAAAACATTTTTATTACATCCTTTGAAAAAGGTAAACAAATATCGTAATGTAAATATAATATATATAAATAACAAACTTTTAAACTTTCGATTAAAAATATTTGTAACAATAATTTACTAGTATATTTTAGGTTAATTTTCATAAATATAACAAACTAGTATAATATTTACAGTCTGTATAATAAAATGAAAAAAACTATGAAACTGGTAATTTTTAAAAAAATATTTCAGGTTTGTCATTTCTTTTCATCATCTTTTCTCTTCCTTTTTTGCAATTTTTTTCTACAGTTTTCTTTTATCTTTTTCAAATTGTTATTTGGTTAAGAATTTAGAACCAAATATAAAAGATCTATTTTTTTTCAAACTATTATTTGGTTGTTCCAAATATAAAAGATTGTGAAAAAGATTGTAAAAAAAATCATTGGATATTGAATAACCATATCTAAACGATTGTGTAATAAAATAGCCAAATTTAAACCATCAAATCTAAATTTAAACGATCGAATATACACGAACATTCCAAATCTAAACGATCGTTTTTCAAATCTAAATGATCCTTTTCCAAATCTAAACGATCATTTTTTAAATATAAACGATAGTGTACCAAAAAAATCTTGAAAAAAATTGTTGAGATTTGGGTAGCCAAATTTAAATGAACAAATCTAAACAATCGTGTACCAAATATAAACGATTGTTTTTCAAATATAAACAATTTTCTTCCAAATATAAATGATCGTACAAAAAATTCTTGAAAAAAAATCGTTGAGATTTGACTACCCAAATTTAAATGATCGTGTACCAAAAAATTACAAAAAAAATAGAATAGTAAAATGATCTAAACGATCATTTCCCAAATATATTATGCTCGCTGGATTGGGACAAGATCTTTTATCTTTCGCGTGTAAATATTTTGCTGCGTTTTTTAAAAGACCCCATATCTTATTATTAATATTATTATTTCATTTTCTTTTCCTTATAAAACCAAAAACATTTCCCTTTTCTCATTAAACTCCAACAAAAAATTAACACCTAAATTTTAGAAACTTAATAAAATAAGAAAATTTAGGATGAAAAAATACCTCAAATTTTTCAGGTGTTACATTATTAGTGAAATAAAATACTATAATCTTGAATTTAATAAACTAGGTTTTCGTGGCTATTTTGTAGACTTGAACTTTATGTATGGACATAAATGTGGATCAAGTTCAAGTTCATAACCTAAACGATCTAATAGTATTTGAATAAGGTTTGACACATTATTTTGGTAACACTATGGATGCGGCCTGTTTTGTAGTTAGTACAAATGATGTGATCTTGAATCGTTCATGTAGAGATCTGAAAGTAGGGGCATCCTATATAAAGAGTTTGCATAAGACCGAACCATTAAATAGTCACTTCTACGTTATAACACATTTGACGTTTTAAATCTAACTATTTCTTTTAATTTGATGACCAAGGTAACTTAACCGTAACCCTAAGCTAACTATGAATTTCTTTTCATAGGGGATTATCCTTAAATTTGCATAGGTGACAGCAACTCATTAGTGTTGGCCCAATATACCTCCCACTTCAGAGGTAAGATCAGGTGGATAGTTGGGGTCCTAAGGTGCAAGATGAAATTCATTCCTAACCTTATTAGAGTTAGTATATAGGTTGTTGCCTTATGCACTGCATCCAAGTCTTCAACAAGTAGCCCCATCCTCTCATTGGCTTGAGAGAAATTCAATTTATAGGTTGGACCTTAAACTAGTTGTTCATTAGAAGATTAGTGTTACTTAAAGAATAAGAAGTAATCTCAAGGGTAAAACAACAAGTTTACCCACTTGAGATTACTAACAACCCGTGAAGGTTTAATTTACTAATCATGATTATATCGGGTGGACATAAATATATTTATAGTGAGAGAAATCCAACTACAAAACTTTAAAGGGATGACTCGTTAGTTAATGAGTGTTGATTAGCTTAGTCTAAAAGAGTTTAGTCAGTTGATCTCGGATCGTTGGAGTCCATGATCTATAAGGTTGTATGACACCCACCCCAAATATCACTTTATGTGAACAAAGGGAGACGTGCTGACTAGACATTCAGTGTGGAACTGTTATGAGATGAAAGGTTAAACGTCTAGTAAACAAAAATAAATGCAACTGACAATTTTAAACGTAAAATGTGAACATAAATTGATTAAGATGACTTCATTTCATTGATTTTTCATGATAAATGAGTACATTTGGTACTTGACACAAAGTTTCTCTTGAGAGAACAAAATACAACTTATCAATATTTGGACTCTTCTCGCTTAGTTTACACGTGTTATACAAGTTGACAGTGGGTACTACCAAAGTGATGCGATCACAAGACACTAATAGGCGATTAAGGTTATAAGTCCAGTGCTGGATGTCCTTCGGTACCTGGGGGTGGAATGGGGGAGAGGGTAAAACAAAACATTCGAAAGGTTAGACAAAATGTTTAGTGAGTGAGGTCTTTTATCAACTCCTTAACAAATCCTGCACTAGTACGTTGTAAATCATTTCGCCAAATCATATGATACAAATAGTATGAGTTCCAATGAAAAATACTAAGTATAAAGTTAGTCATTTCAATGCATAAGGTAATTTCCACGATTCTCATTTCATTATACGATTATAAATATATAATCATTCTACATAGTTAATTACGTCTTTCTACCACTTTCCCTCGGCTCAAACGTTTACCATAGTTGCTTTTGCCAAGTTGCAGTTATGTGCAACAATCTCAACGCATTTCGCAAATTCCATCAATTCCACTAGGAATAAGGCATCTTCCAATGTAAAATCACATAGCAAGCAAAGGGCATTCCATACGAGATCACACAACAGATATGAGACATCCTATCCAAGATCATATAGTATTAATAGGACATTATATTCCAAATCACACAGCAAAAATAGTGTATTTGTTGGGGCAAATATTTATCCATTTTTAGCTGTTCTATTCTCAATCCATATCATGTATATATTTATTACTTTGATATTTTTATATAGAATATAAAAGTAGACTCTGATATGAATCCAAGATAATCAAAATTACTTAAAACGGAGTTTAAACGTAGGAGAACAGGTAAATTGAACATCTGGGACATTTTAGTAAATACTCAAGAAAACTTAACACATGTCATCGACCCACACGCGCGAGCTCAACCTGGACATGATGTGTTTGAACCTCACCATGAGTTAATTAAATCCCATTTATTTGAATTCCTCGTCTGTGTGTCCGCCTCCCCATTCTTCGTCCGCCACGTGTCGATTTATCACCACGCCCAAGTCCTCAGACACCTAGGTTCTAATCTTACATATGTTAAAACATTTTTTCTTAACATTTTCGGTGGCATTCTCATAAATATTTGCAACTTTTCAAAATTTCCCAATCTTTGTCAATTGCATGCGCGTCTAGGCCTAGAGGTTGCAAGTTCGAACCCACTTGAAGGTTATTTGCATTATTTTCCATATAAACCTTCCATTACCCCTAATTTCATAATCAATTCACCATTTTCTTCCAAATTAATCCAAAATTCTCCCAAAACTTTTCCAAATTTCAAATTAATTCCAAATGCCATTTATTCATTCTTCAATTAAACTTGAGATTTCTTCATTGATGGAGGGCTAATTACTTAGAGGTAAGTGGGCCTAGGGTTAATCTTTTTCCTTGAAAATTCTTTTCTTTAATTTTCCATGTAATTGGATTATATCAATTCTTGAATTTCATGTAAGTTTTTGTTGAATCTATAATTTTTCTTGTTTTAAGAATTAAATTCATCTCTCAATTTCAATCTGTTTTGTCAATTTAATTCTTGATTTTGATATTGATTTTGTTTTTGTATGCAAGATACTTTAGATATGAGAATTAATGCAAGATTAATTAGATTACTTTGTCTACACAAAAACTCACTTTAATTCTTGATTGTTTCATATCAAATCTTGAAATTGATTAATGCTTGATGAATCTTCTTTGTTCTTGACAATTTCTTTGAATTTGGTTGCATCATTTTTGTAGTGCACAATTAATTCTAATTAAATATTTCATTGCAAATTTATGAAGGAAACTTTACAACTTTAAAGAACAAGGTTAGGATTTAATTAATATTGCAAGAATATAAATGAGAAATTTCATCAAATGATAAAAACATTTAGAAAAAATAGCTCATGACACCAATTTTTGCATATTGCAAATATGACAAAATTATTGATACTAGACGATAATCAGAGGGCTATCAAAGGGTTATCACTTTTAAATTTGCTATTTTGTAAATTTAAAAAATGTTGTCACATGGGCTCTATTATCATAATTTTATTTGCTATTTTTGCAAAAGTCCCAATACAAATTATTTCCTTGTGGAGATAATCTCTTTTCTTGAAATCTTGATCAAAATTCTTCCAAAATCAAACAAGTTGATCTTGCAAAGAATCATGATCAAGAACCCCTTTTAATTGAGCAAAAATCATTTCATAATGATCTTTAATTCAATGATAAAGATTGATTAATGCCCTAAGCCCATTCCCTCATTTTTCTCATTGAGTTTCAATCTTACTTTCTTTTTATTGTGAATTGACTTTGCAAATTAAATTTCCCTTTAATTCTTGGTTTCGACTTGATTTCCCCGAACTCTTTTCAATGCATTTCTTTTTGTTATTAACATCACTTCTTTGAAGCTTTTATTCAAGAAAGTTACTTAGCCTCACTCTCTTGGATTCGACACTCGCACTTCCACCAACTATGGTAAGAGTAAGGGTAAAATATAAATTACTTTTGTCGGACGAATCTAGGTAAGTATCCTTTTGCAACAAATTTTATTTTCAAACATACTTGTACTTAATTGTAACGACCTTATCTTTACTTAATTCTTTACGCATATAAATTCACTAGTGAAAATGTTATCCCATATCACACACATCAAGGATAAGGCATCCCATCACAGATCACACAATAGCTATGAGGCATCGTATCCAAGATCACACAACATGAATATGATATTCTATTCCAGATCACACAACAAAAATAGATCATCTTATCCTAGATCACATAGCAAGGATAAGACATATTTATTGCATAATGTATAAAGATCATATCGTTTCAATCTTATCAAACCTTATACATTCTTTCGAATGTATCATTTCAATAAAAAAATCTAATTTATTTATAAGTGAAATAGATTTTAAGAATTTAAAGACAAAAGAGAAGTCATACGGATCATAGACTTGATAGAAATGGGTTTAAGATTTTAATTACATTTTAGAAATCTTTTCTTTTCATTTTGGAAACATTTTATAAGGAGGACCACTCACTATTATGATCAACTTGCTCTTCCTCCTAAGTTTCTTAACCAAGAGTCTTCTTGCACCTCTTGAAATCTTTGTCGGAATCAAATTCGTTCCGTGTCTGTGAGATCTCAGATACTTCCCTAACCTTTCTTAGCTAAACTTAGGGCATAAACAATCTCAAACTGCCTGAATTCTTCCTATTTATAGGTCTCCCTTGGTTGAATTTCCAAGACAGAATGATTACCTTTATCGGTGGATGCTTGTGGGGACTTCATTGTATTAGATGAGTGGTTTGTTATTGTAATATATGTGATAAGTCATTGGTTATGATCACTATATGCGAATTAATCACTATGTACCTCTTCATTGCATAATCATTGAGTCCTTGTTGAGTATAAGTTTTCCTACTTCTTGTCCAAGTGGAAGCAAAGCAGTAGGTTTACCTGGATGATCTAGAGTTGAACATAGGAAATTGATTCAAGACATTAGTTATGGGCATTACCTAGTATCTGGGCGATATAAAAGAATTAATTAAATAAAGTGTAAAAGAATTAAAACTAGGAATAGAAACTACTTGTGCAAGCCGAGAGAATCTGTAAGGGAGAGTAAATAGATGCAAGATGGGATTAAGAACTAACTTGTATGTGACAAAAAGGTGAAGCAAGGTCTACGCATTATTAGGCGATTAAGCAATGCGAGAGCCTCGATGCAATATAACTTGCATAATCAACTCATGATTAATACAACCTTTTCTCGAAGTATTTAGACACCACACTTGTTCACCTTTCCAGATGCAAATGACTATGCTTGAATAGGCAAGATATATCAAGAAAAATTCAACTATAAAATTTATAGAACTTCTCGTTTAAGGACAACAACCTCTTAGCGCCTAATGTGTGCACTTGTTTGCCTTTCGTGATACAAATATTGGAAGTTGTCTCGCCAAGTTGGAGTTTGCTGTCAAACTTCTCGCGCGCATTAGTGTTATCCTTATTACTTTTTCTCTCGAGTAGTTGGTGATTGACACTAGCCAAGTGATGAATATATTTCAACTAATGCGATAAAACTTATAAGCATGTAATATATAGATAAAGAATGATTGATTGAAAAGTTATAAACATGTAATATATAGATAAAGAATATAGGCTTTTGGCCATTTTACAATATGAACAACATATATTACAAAGAAGTGCAAAAATGGAGAGAAAGACGAGTGAGAAAATATTACAAATTAGGGGGGACAACAGAAGTGTGGATTCTTTTCTACTCAGATATTGAGCTTCAACTTCTAGAACTGACCGAAGAAGAAGAAAACTTTACAGACGGCGAAAAGACTATTCCCTTCTACCACACTCTCTCTCTAGGGATTGACCTTCTCAGGCTGTTATCCCTTACAGGCGTCCATTGTCCCTATACAGGCCTCTTTTGGGTCAATTTAGACCCCCTCCTCTTGATGGGGATGAAGTTTTTTTATAGGAAACTTTTGGCGGAAAACTTCCGTTCTTCTGAAATTGTCAGTGCCGATTGCATCCTTATGAAGTCACATCAACTCCAACTACCATTCTTGTCTTCTAGTGAGCCCTCCTCGAATGATGATATGGTTTCTCACTTGAAAGTGTTATTTGCTAGGTGAGTTCCCATCGTGTGTCCTTCGTGTGAGATGTCTTCTGCGATTCACTAGCTTCTTCCTTCCTACATTTAGACATTGTAATTGGGTAAAATAGACATGGTACTTATGTAAGATGTATTTCTATGTATTTATGAATTTACAATATAAGTTACGCATTTTGATCACCGTCTTGTGCGTTTTGACTTCATTATTCTAATAAAAGGAGCTATAATAAAGGATATTTATACACGTTATTAGTGGCGAGAAGTGGTCCATTCTTAAAACGACATGTGCCTCTGTCTGACCCTTATCCTGAATTTTGATTGGACAGTAGGGTCCAATCAATCATCAGCCTACAGACATCAGGGTCACATCATTGATTCTTGGTGAAGAAGCTCAGATTGCTTGACCATTTTCCACGTAATCCTTATCGCGTAGAGGCTTCAATTGCACACCATTTTTTTGCAAAACGCGTTTTACCAACAGTAGTCTCTTTGTGTATTCCTCCTACTGCAGGGCCTTCATTGCGTTAGGGGTACATGATTAGGGCCTTACAGGTCCACTAGGTTCCTTTACTAGCTTATTATGGCAATTAAATTTAGAATAGGTTGATAAAAAATTCCAATAGTTTAAATTAATTTTTTAATGAGTTTTTGAGAAAAAAGGATATTTAAATAAGATTTAATTATCGAAAAATTTGAATAGATTAATTTAAATGGATCGATTGGGATTTGATTTAATATTATTTTATTAATATTAATTAATTAGATTAATTAATATTAAATAATATAATAATTATAGAATTTATTTTTAGAAAATCTTTTTTTTTCTTTAAATTCAAATAAATTTAAAATTTAATATCAATTTCAAATTGAATTTTATTTTTAAAAGAGATGAAGAGGTGAGATTCTTTCCACCACTTCCACCTCTTGATTCTCTTAAAAAAAAAGGTACAATTGATTTCGTTATAAATACAAAAGAGGTCGATCAATTGGAAAAGAAATTTTGGTGGAGATCTGATGAGAACTTTGAAGATTTTTGGAAAATATTCATATACTTAATTTCTCTATAAACTCATTAAATTGATCACCAATTCGATGCCACAATCGTGCTTTAAAGCCAGAGAATAGTTGTAAGACTCGTACCTAAGTACAAAGTTATTTTATTGGTAAGCAAGAATTTTGAAGAAGGTTTTTGAAAATATATTTTTGTTAAACGATCGTGTAAGAAAGTGAACGATCTTGCATGGATTTAAATGATCTTGTATAAGAAAACGATCATTTAAAAATAATAAATGATCGTGTAAAAGGATTGAGCGATCGTATTAGAGACTAAATGATTGTGTATGATGTTGGATGATCATGTAGAAAGGTACACGATCGTGTTGGAGAAAAATTCAAATGATAAAGATTTGAACATTTCGAGAAAATAAGTTTAGCATTTCAAAGAAAATGTCTAATCCTGAGTAACAGTTGGTTATGTGATGAGCTTAAGTTTGGTGTGCATGGTCTACTGAGTAGTAAGCCAACATGTGTAAAGTGTAAGTAGAATGTGGCAAGCTAAGAGAGGCTTAAGTGGCAACTAAGTAGATTAAAAGAATTACCACAAAAAAGTTTGGGAAGGACTAAATAAGGTGATCAATTTTGTTAAGTATTGAGCTGCTTGCTGAAGAAGCTAGGCAAGAAGAGGAAGTAGAGTAGGTGTTTTGAAAGGAAGGAAAACCCCAGTGTTTGTGAGTGATTTTTCTAAAATTAAAAGTTGATTTAAAACTTTCTTCTATCATATTTGAGGTTATGTAAGTTATGTTATTCACGTCTATGTTTATATGTTATGAAAGCATGATTATAAAGAAAGTTTTAGTAACGTGATTCAGAGCTTTAAGCATGATTTATATAGAAAGCTTTAAAGTTATGCTTTCAAGTTAATGTTTCATGTTTTATTGATTGTATTGTATGCTTGATTAAGAGTAAACTATTAGTCACAGTTCTATCAATGAGCTAACTATTATGTTTACATAATGAATAAAGGCACCCATGCAAAAAAGGCGCGCATGGTGGAATGAGGCATGACAATGCATAAAAGATGTGTATTGTGCCTCGACTTGAACAACTAGAAATGAACCAGAGTTATTCCCAGACGATGTTGTTGATGAAAAGGACATCATAGTAGTCTAAATGAGAGATGCTAAGTCTTGACATAGGAAATGATTCATGTTCTTGGTGGAAAGGATTGTGGATAACTAATGTGTGTTTTATGTTTTATTGAATTGAGGCATTGAAAGCTTGTTTATGGAAGGAAAATGTATTTATTGATTGAATTATATTCCCAAAAGGTTTTTAAAATATCACTCATTAAGTCCTTTGACTTACGTTTTAAGTTTTTCTTCCCCAGGTTGTAAGAAGCTAAGCGATAGTTTAAAAAGGTAAGCAATCAGATTGAAAGGTAAGCTATCAATGTTAAGTGATCATCTAGGTAGCTAAGAGATTGTGTTAAAAGATAAAGGATTGATAACTTGTAGAAATACAAGTTATTGTGACCTTTGATGTAAAATAACGAAGCCTTATCGGATTGGAATTGAAGAAAACACAGGAAAAAGTAGAGGATTTAGTTAACTTGTGTATCGCATATTACAAAAGAAATTTATCCCTGGTTTATTGTAGGATATAGAGCTTAAGGTATAACGTTGAGTGGGGAGACACATTCAACGAACAAGGTGACGATCAAACAAGCTAGGCGATTTGATGCACTAGTAGACAATTTTTTTAGAGGCGAATGTCAGAAAAAGGATAAAAGGATTTTTCTGAGGTGCTGATACAACTTTAATCATAAGCATTACTGAGGCACATAATGTCCTGTCAACATTACTTCCTACCTTTAAATAGTAGCCTCTAGTTCGAAACAAAGTGTGCAAAATTGGATCAGAGAGAAAACTCATTCTATTTTTCATTCTTTCTGCCTTGAGTTTTAGGTGAGAGCTTAGAAGAAAAAGAGAGGGAGTTCTTCCCTTACCATTTTTCCCTCAACAAACAGGCGTAAGTTAGAGCCAAAGAGTATGAGAAATCATACTCTAAGGCTTGACTCATTTCTTTGTATACCATTTTGTAGTTTCCTTTGTAAAATATACTCCATGGTTGAAAGGCCTAAAGTTATATTTAAAATATTAATGCATTTCTTATATCACTTTCCCATTTCTCTTTTGCTATCAACTTTCAACACATTTAATTAGTTTATGAGCAATGCAATTTGCTATTAATATCAGAGAATCCGAATGTATGTTTTGTAAGTTTTGTTTAGCTAAACACATACATCAGTTATTGTTTATTTGAGAAAAAGACAATCACACTAATAGCCATCACATGACAAGTGAGAGTCGGTATTTAACTAATTAGCAAGCGACAAAGAGATTGTAGCAATACAATCTCATCACTGAGTTCATCCTTCACATAAGTTGCAACAATGTTAACGTGTGCCTCAGTAAGGTTTCTTGTCTTAAAATTAGGATAAATTACTTGTGATGCATACAAACTGATTAGATACAAATCATAGCTTAACTTTAAGTATTTGGATCCCGAGAGGAGAGCTAGTATGCTGAAGACGCCAAATGGATGCTCGCCTTAATATTGAAGTTAATAGATGCTTTGTACCATCTCAAAATATTAATGCACAATACATTGCGATTAGTTAAATATTCATTCATGCTATGCCTGGGATATGAGTTCACTTTCCATTACACTTCATTGCCATGATCACCTTGCACCACTAATTGCACCTTAGTTTACATAATTAGGGTAAAATATACCATTTATATCAACACTGAATAGATTATACCACACGAGTTTAGTTGCATGATAGATTTAATAGGAACATTAATTCTCTGAGTTCGACCTTGGAACTTATTGAAAAACCTCTCTTCACTTACGCTTGGATAAAAGATTGAAAAACTAATTGTTTTACATGCATATCATGAGAAAACTAGCAACACATAGATAGTGCATCTTTTATTGCATCATCCTATTCTAGTTGCTTAAGAGGTCCCTCAATTAGAGCCTAACAGGACATATCAATGAACAAACATTGCATTTACGAACAAATCAACGATTAGGGCTAAGTAATCGTTTAAGGAGCTAAGTGATTTAATTGAAGAGCTAAGCACTCATTGAAGGCTAAAATATGTAAAGGCTTTTGGCATTTCTTGTTAAGCTTTTGTATCTTGTACTGTTGTAGAAAGTTTTGGGTTAAGTGAATTAGAGTTGTGGTTGCATTATTAAAGTTATTAAAAGAAGCTTACTGATTTTATTTTTTTCCACTGCGTGGTAATTACAAGAGTTTAAGTTAAGATCTGTTAAGTATTTTGGAGCAGGATCTGACAATAGTAGAAAAGATTGTTGTAGTCGCCTATACGACTTGGAATCAACGAAAACGATTAAGAACAAAAGGAGAATTTCAAATTCTAAGGTAAGTCTTCTTGTAATTAAATTTTTTCTTAATTTCAATTTCATGTTAATTAGATAAAATTAAAGTGTTTCATATCGATTCTCTTTCGCTGCCATGCTCGTATTTCCATCGCAAATATGATAATCAAAGTATCAAAAGATTTACTACAATTCAAAAGGATTTACATATTTAGACGAAATTTAGATTAAGTTTTCAGAGTCTATTAGTAATGGAACATATATGGGTAAAGTCTATCAATAATAGAAGTCTATTAACGATAGATTTTACTATATTTTAAATTCTTTAAGATTGTTGCTATATACTTTATAGGACCTTTAAAAGTGCTACCCAGTGCAATTATCCAAGTAAAAATATTTACAAATATACCACAATTTATAAATGTCTAAATTATCTAATCAAACTTTATAACTCATTGAAGATTAGAGTGACAAGCTTCTATCAATAGTGGACCCATGTAAATGAATGATAAAAGTCTATCATTGATAAATCATAAGTGATGTAGTCTATCACCACTACTCTGTAATGGATATTGACCAACAAGTGTAGGATCGATATGACAACCCTAGAAGAGGATGAATAGGATTTTTACAAATAAATGAAATTTTTTTAACTAAGTGAGCCCATTTAAGCAAATTAATAAACATTTTCCTGATAAGTAATTTAGACCAAGAATTTCATACAAATGCATTGACATCGGAATGACTTATAAGGTGACATAACAAATTCAAGCACAAATTGTAGCTAATTTTATGTTGTGAACTTTTGATCAACAAATTAATTATAAAACTAAACAGGAGAGGGATAGAGAAATGGACAAAGATAATTTTATAGTGGTTCGGTATAACCCAACCTACATCCACTTTCCAAGCTCTTCTTATGTATGTCATTAAAACCTTCAACTTTTTCCACAAATTGGAGGCAATCGGTACAACACTCATTTTACGAGTTTAAGAGTGAACTCAATCATTTCCATAAATCACGATCAAACCGTCATAAACAACTCTTTTTAAGGATTAAGAGTAACCCTTTAACCATGAATTTGAAAATGAAGAACAAGACGAGGAAAACTCTCTCACATAGTAGATTTACAATTTTTAAAGCACTCAACAAATCAATCCTCACTATATAGAATTTCTCTACTGAGAAGAAGATTAAAACGACAAAAATTGTTGTTAGAATTATTTCATTGTAGGGTTCAAACTTGTAAATCCAACTTTATCGAGGGAGTTTCAAGTTTGATCTTTAATTTGTCCATATTATTGTAATGGTTGCACTTGAGGGTAAAATATTGAGTTGTTGTAATGGTTTGATCCTCAATCGTGGAAGGAATGAAGTATGTTATTGCACTAGGAAAAATGATGATGTTGCAGTCAACCCTAAGTTTTGGAAAGAGTCAAATTTTGAGTGACGATAGCTTGGAAATGGATGTAGGCTGAGTTGTACTCAACCACTAGAAAATCACAGTGTCACTTTCTCCAGCCCTATTCTAATAATTTTTCGATTAACTTGCTAAAATATTTTATTATTTAAGATTCATTGTAATTTTTGTTCTAGAATTTTATTAGTCATATTTGTTTATTTTGATTAGTACTTCTAAAATTTCTATGTTCGTTAACAATCTTTTTATTAGAATAAAAAAAAAAAAAGATAATTTAAGGTATGATGCTCAATTTCCTGTCTAAAGAAGAACGTAAGCTCAATTATGTACAAAAACCAATATAATGATAGACGTAGCCTATATATTTGATAGCGAGTGTTAGTGATAAAGTTTAATTATCATTTCAGTTCATGTTCATCTATCTTTAATATTGAATTTGCCAAAAACAAAAAAGAAGATTGGAGACTTAAGAAATACTAAAATTTATAATAAAACGATTGAAAGAAAAAAACAATTATATTAATCTAAGATCAATTAATGTTCCCAAAGTTCTCAATCACCCTCTCTTCAAAATCTCTTTTCTCCGATAAGAAACAATTTAACTGGTTCGAAATGACTTCAATGAAAAGAAGTGTTATTTTGAAGATACATTTTTAAACATTTTTTTCTAAAAACTTTTTAAAATAAAAATAAAAATACATAGGTGTTTGGTAACATTTATTCAAAAAAAAAAATCAGGTAAAAGTTTGCTTATTTATTATATACTAAAACTATTTTTAATAATTTTGAATTACAATAAAAAAAATTGTTCATTGAGGTGATGGTTGGATTGGCCAACAATCATCTTGGAGATTGTAGTTAGAGGTTGCTTAATAATGATCAATGGAAAAAAGTTGTAGGAAGTTGGTTGTTGGTGAATGCATGGAATAGTCAAAAGATGATGATCGATGGTTGCCGGTGGCAGTAGTTGGAAAACAATGGTTGGAGGTTGGCCGACAGAGGTTCGTTGGGAAAACAGTTGCTGGAAGTTGGCTGTCAGCGATCGTCAAAGTTGAATTGTTAGAGATGGCAGACGATGACTGCTGAAAAAAAATAAAGAACTGTTGGCCAAAGGTTAGCCGATACAGCAAATGGTGGAAGGAGGTTGGTTGAAGACGGTCACCAAAAAAAGTAGTAGTAAGAAGTTGCTTAGGGATGGTTGTCAAAAAACATTTTTGGAAAATCGATATATAGCAATTGCGAGAAAAACGATAGACAAAAGTTAACCATCAGTCATCGACAAAAAAGCCTACTAGAAAAAGAGTGGTCGGATGTTCGTTGCTGATAGTTGATGATGGCCAATGTTGTGCTGACAATGGTCACCAAAAAATAGTTGTTGAAAAATGTCATTGAAAGTTTGTTGGCAATGATTTCCAGGAAGAGATCATAAAAAAACAAAAACAATAGGTTAACATAATTCATAACAAAGCAGTCACCAAAAGTTGGCAAGTGGTGGACATAACAAAACGAACGGACGTTGGTCAATAATGGTTGTCAAAAAGTGATTGTTAGAGATTGGCTGACAATGGATTCTTGAAAACAATAAACGAAAATTAACCCGTCAGCGGTCTATGAAGAAACAATGACAAAAAAAATGGTGATTGGTGGTTTGTTAGTGACAATCGAAGGTGGTCAGTGGTTAGTCTGAGATAATCACTAAAAAAAGGGTCACTCAAAGTTTGATCAACAACGTTTCTCAGAAAGCCAACCTCGAAGGTTGTTTGAAAGTAGTCGTGGGAAAAAAGGTAAAAGAGTAGTGGTTGTTTACAATTGTATGAAACGTTGTTAAAGGTTTGTTGGCGACGCTCACTGGAGACAATGGTCATATCTTTGTCTAGTGACAGTTGGTTGAAACGATTGTCAGATGTTGGAGGACGAGGATTACCAGAATTTCTGCCTAGAGTTTTTCATACAAATTAGAGTAAAATTAACCATTAAACGCCGTAAAATTTATTTTTTAAAAAGTTGGATTTAAGTGTTTTTTCTAAAACATGTACTCTCAAAATCCAGTTACTAAACAAATGAACTTTAATTTATTTTTTTAATTAAATACATCATTCAACATATATTTGATAAATAAGTTACACGAGATTTGTTATAGTTATTGTGAGTTTTGTTTGCCATTAATGAGCCTTAAATTTTACAATTGAAACTCTGATGTTGTAAACGATCATAAATAACTGATTAAGGGTAAGGAATTGGAGGATTGGTGGTTTTTTCAAAACTATTGTTATATGAACAATGAGAGTAAAATTATAAGTTTTAGTTATCATCTACCGGTTTGCTATATTTAATAAATATTTTGTTGTACTTTTATCATTTAAAATAATATTCTCTTATCTTTAGTAAATTGTCAAATACAGTATAATAAAAATGTTAGTAAGCATAACTATATTTTAAAAAGATTGTATTAGATAAAAAAAAATTATAGAAAAAACAACTCCTAACATCTCATTTTTGCATATTGTAAATTTGGCAAATATGATTAATAATTAACAGTAATCATACGATGTGATTAGTAATTAAGGGTAATCAGACGATAATCTGCTTTTAAATTTGCAATTTCAAAAATATAGGTGACATGAACTCTATTATCATAATTTTTTTACTATTTTTGCAAACTTCCTTATATTTTATCATAAGAATATATAGTTTAATTGTTCACTAAATTGTAAACACTTTTACATAAAAAAAACTCTCAATTTTGTATTTAATATGTAAGACGTATCAAAAACAAAAATTGACCAGCATGAGCTTAGCGCGTTTGACATACATATGTATGTTTTCAAGAACTAGAGGTCCGAGATTCAAATATTCTATTTTCAAGTCGTATTTAAAGGATTAAATAAGAAAAAAAACCAAAAACCTAACTACTTCATTAGACATATTGATTTATAATTATGGATACTTCTGAAAACAATTAATTATATCTAATTAAATTCGGAACTTTTTTTTTCATCTACTTGAATAGTATTTAAGATTTTTCCACAATTGTATACTTGATTTATAATTTGTCATCTACATGAATAGTATTTAAGAATTTTTTTACGATAGTTTTTCCAGTGCCTACAAACATAAAACATTTTTAATATGACAAGAGTATAGATGCACATTTCCTCCATTACTTATCATCATCAAGTGATGCACAAAATAATCATCAATCTCAAATCAACATAAAAAAGTTCACAAATGCAAAATTATGGTGTAAATTGGGGCATTTTTACTTATAGCAAAAGAAATTAAAACTATTTATGAAAACATAGTAAAACCTATCAAATTTTAGTTTTTCTATTTTTTAAATTTTGTATATGAAAATATAGTTTCAATTATTTTTGTTTAGATTTTTTTTATTCTTAATCATTTCTGAATGGTGTAACTATTGTAGATTTTTTTAAAAAACAAATTGCACCATATGGGAAAATTTATAAAATAAATAAAATATGAAGTTTTTTTTTTAAATATAACAAACTGACAAAATATTCATGTATAAAACAATTTTAAAAACAAAAAAAGTCGACAACCTCACATTGAAAAAATACAAAAAATGTTCCAGTCAACACACGATTAATCGACCACGCGTAATTCTTCTTCTAAACGATTATGATACATGATTATGTAAGAAATGATACACGATCGTGTAATTCTTTTTAATGATGAAAAAATGCTTCGTGTAATTCTTCTTCTAAGCGATCAAGATACGAGATCGTGTAGAAAATGATACACAATCGTGTCATCATGTAGGAAATTATATACGATCCTATAGTTCTTTTTAACCATGGAAAACATATTTCATGTATTTCTTTTTTCTAAATGATTATGATACATGATTGTGTAGTAAATGATGCATGATCGTGATGAAAATTATACACGATCGTGTAGTTCTTTTTAACGATGACAAAAATGCTTTAAATCCAAACGATCGTTTAGATCATAACGTTCATGATATTAAAATACATCGAGAATGCTTGATATTCTAAAAGAAAAGTTGTAAGAAAGAAAGAGAAGATAAAAAAAGAAAGAAAGAAAAAGAAGATAAATAAAAATAGAAGAAATAAAGTCTGGAAGATGAGCGGAAGAAATTTGGGACTGAAGATGAATAAATTGCAAAGAAGAAAGAAGAAAGAGGAAAGAGAACTAACTAATCGTATATAATATCAAAAACAAATCTATAATTTATATTTACACGAATCGTAATATTTTGATATTTTGTTATATTTTGATTGTAGGACAGACATATATTATTTGGAAAAATGACTAACTTTTAAATGGTTGACTAAAACTTCTAATGTTTCAATTATGCCGTCAGTAACTAATCGAAGTTGGAGTCTCCCACGTGGTAGACGACGAGCAAAGGCTGACGGACGAAGGCAACTGCGTACATGAATATGGTGTGTCTGAACCATGAAGGAGAAGAGAATGAGAAGAGGAGAAAGAAGACATCTTTTGATGGCTCACGCAAAATTAAACTAATAAAGTAGCCTTTTCTTTTTCCTTTTTCCAAAACCATAAATGTACATATTATATATATATTAAATTGTTTTGTTCCATCGTATCAAACACAAATCACTCGCATGAACTCAAAATAATTTAATCATCTCTCAAAAATTAAATCCAGATTTTAAATTTGAAACCCACAATAACTTATTTAATTTTTTAAAATTGAATTTAAAGTTTCCAAATGCTACCAAATCAATAAATCTATTATCCCTTTGACGAATCTAAATTCAAAATTCCTAAAAATCTCAAACCACACATCAAATGTTTGGAGGTTAATATTTCAATCTTATATTAATATATCTCAAATTGAAAGCTATCAATATCACATTTCTCAAATTGAAAGTAACTTCTAATAGAAACTATTAGTTGTAACAGCTATCAGTGATAACAACAATTAGGAATAGTTGTTAACATGATAGATTTTAATTGAGAAAATCGAGAAGAATAACTTGTGATGGTGGCAAATAAAAGATCATTGATTATAGCTATCAATGACAACAATTGGTAGCAACTATTAGTGATATTTACTAATTGTAGCTATAAAACGTGAGAAAATCAGGAAGAAGTGTGCGAAACAATCATTTCTCATATTGAAATCCATCACTGATAGCTTTTAATTTGAGAAATTCGGGAAAAAACTCCTAAAATGGTGGTTGCATGTGTGTATTTTTAATCTTTTACTAAGTTTTGTGCGATGTATGCTATTATTTTGGTAAATTTACATAAATATAACACAAGTGCTAATATTTACGACTACTATAACAAAATAAGAAAAGCCCATGACGAGCAATCATTTTTTCATAAATTCCATATATGTCCTTGCGATTTAATACTCTCGAGCCATCTCTGTGGAACTAAAACCTGAGATCGAATAACAAAAGGCAGAAGTCTTTCATTCTGGAACATCTCGAGACAATGTATGCTTGAGATCGAATAAAATAAAGGAAGAAGTCTTTCATCTCGGGACATCTCGGAGTGCCTAAGATTGTATAAAATAAAGGCAAAGTTCTTTCATCCTGAGGCATCTCGGTGCAACTAAGGCTTGAGATCCAATAACTAAAGCAAGAATTTTTTCATCCTAGGTCATCTTGGTGCAAGTAAGGCTCGAGATCATGTATCATATGACGAAAAAAATTACACGAGTAGAAGAAAAATGAATAAATTATACTCTAATTGCATCTAAACTATTTAAAATAATTAACGTGCATATATTACCCTAATTAAACTAAATTAGGGTTAGAGAAAATATGTACCTTCGTAGCTTCCTGATCCTTGAAATCTCCTCACAAACTTGAACCAGTGACCACAACTAGAGTTAATTTACCTACTATTCTTTGGACATAGAACCAAGTTGTGGGACCCATTAAGTGAAGGAAATAGGGAGGAATAATGGAAAAAGGAGGTAGAGTTTAGAGTTGAGATTTGAGATTTGAGAGAGAAATTAGAAATTCAAATAATTTTTTTAGAATAAAAATTATAAAAAATTTCCGAAAAAACTTCACGAATTTGAAAGAAGCCCTTTAAATAAGGATAATTTTCATAAATATAATAAAAGACTAAAATATTTACGACCCATGGAATAAAATAAAAAAACCAATGATATTTTCATAAATTCTAGGTTTGCCCTTGAATAATGTTGACAATTTTTCACTTCTTTTTCTTCTTTTTTCTTTGCGATTTATTAATCTCCTCTTCATATTATTATTTCTTCTTCATTTTACAATATTATGGTTATTTATGTAAATACTTACCAATTTCTTCATTTCCTCTTCCATAATTTCTTCCTTCCTTATTTCTCTTCTTCTTGTTTTCTTCTTCTTGGTACAAGATCAAATGATAATGGTATAGGATCTAAACAATTATGTACCAATATTTAAACAATCAGTTGTCTATCTCAGATAGACAAAGATGGATCTTTATCACTAATAGATCATTTTGATTTGGTACAAGATCGTTCAGGCTGGATACAAGATCGTTTAAATTTGGTACAAGATCATTTAGACTAAGTAGAAGGGTATAAGATCGTTTAGCTTGGGTACAAGGGTATAAGATGTTTTAGACTTGCCAACAAGATCGTTTAGACTTGCTAACAAGATTGTTTAGACTTTTTACGAGATCAATTAGACTTGCTACGAGATCGTTTAGACTAGGTAGAAAGGTATAAGATTGTTTAGACTTGCTACGAGATCGTTTAAACTTTCTATAAGACCGTTGTTTCAAGATCGGTTAGACTAGATACAAAATCATTTTTCACTCATGTGTGACTGATTAATCGTGAGGGTATTTTTATTATTTTATGTTGTGGGCTTATGGACTTTTTACTTTTTTAAAATTGTTCTATACAGTGTAAATATTTTTGCTTTATTATATTTTATTAAGAAAAACCTCTTTCATTAAATTACTTAATTACGTACAAAAATGCATGTAAGTAGTTCACTAAATCATAACACTTCACATTCCACTAAACATTAGTGGAATTTAGTGGGCTATGTGTCTTCATCTTATGTTATCACTTTTTCAACTAAGTGTTAGTGGCATTATCCAACAAAATGTTGGATTTTTCCACTAACTTTAGTTCAAGAGCAATATGGTCATTTGACAATTCAAGTCAAAGTTTATGTTAAAAGTCAACATTTTGACCTTTTTTACCAATTTGTCTATCTTGACTAATTTTGACCTCTGAAGCATGAATTCACATTCATTTTTCCAAAATTCAAATCACATTTGAATAAAAAGCTGGTCAAAGTTTGACCTTTTAAAGTCAAAAGTCAATATTTTTATTTTTCACAACTTTGACCATTTCCATCAATTCCGAGCTTCCGAATATGAATGTATATTCATATTTTTAAAATTTAAATCAAATTTAAACATAAAGCTCCATCTCAAATTGATAACTGACAACTATATCACATACATTTATCGGCTTCTCTCTCTTTACCTAATTCGAATAGTTCGAATTACACCAATATATTGTTCTAAGCTAATTCCATATGAGCTAGAAGAGGAACCTAATGAACATATAGATCGTGGGCTGCAACGATCTAAGATTAACTAGTTAAACCCTTTTAGACTAAGCTAATTAGAATTTGTTGATCTACAGATGATTCCACTAAAGTCTCGTAGTTGCACTCCTCTCACTATGGATATAACCATGAACAGTAAGTTAATTCTTCATAGGTTGTTCACAACCTAGGTTGGATCAAAATACAATTTTACCTCTGAGATTACATCTTGCTACTTAAGTTCCACTGATCCATTATTGAACAATTGGTTCTAGGTCCAACCTATGAACAAAATCCCTCTCGAGCCAATGAGAGGGTGGGGCCCTTGTTCAAGTCTTGGATTGAGTTCTAAAGGGAACAACCTATCTACTAACCCTAAAGCGGGTAGGAGTGAATTTCATCTTCCACTCTACGTCCCTAGCCATCCATCCGGTCGTACCTGTGAAATAGAAGACTCATTGACCCAACGCTGTTGAGATGCCCTCACTTATACAGATTTAAGGATATAACTCCATGTGAACAAAAGTTCATAGTTAGCTTAGGATTAAAATTAAGTTACCTAGGTCATCAATAATCAAAATAGTCATTATATATATATATATATATAACTTAAAAGTGACTATTTCATGGTTTCAGTTTTATGTAAACTATTTACATAGGATGTCCCCACTTCCATGTCTCTATATGAATGATTTAAGATCATATCATTTGTACTAACTATAAAGCGGGTTGCATCCATGGTGTCCCCAAATTTATACTCGAACTTTATCCACATTTATGTCTCTACATAAAGATCAAGTCCACACTAGAAAGCTTTGGGATCTTAATTTATTGGATTCAAGATTATAGTATTCTATTTTCACTAATAAGTCCTCAATAGCCACTTTATTGAATAGAATATAATTTTGAACTACAAATTACGAGTTTTGGGACACTCAAATATCATGATCTACACGATTGTTTAAATTTGAAAGTCATCGTTTAAAATTAAGTACAAGATCGTGTAGATCTACACTTTTGTCTTTCATCTCGAGCCATCTCGGTGCATTGCATGTCCAAGATCATGTATTAAAATCTACATAATCGTGTATCGCTCACGTATGGTTGATTTATCGCATGTTGACGTGGGTAATTTTGGTATTTTACATTGTGGGGTTGTCAACTTTCTAATTTTTTCAAAATTTTTTATATAGTGTTAATATTTTACCGGTTTGTTATATTTTTTAAAAAACTCCTTTAAAGTTTTTTTTTTCCATTTATGCACCTAACCTTTTTTTTCTTTCTTTAAACACAATATATGGTTGAATGTAGTGTGGAGAAAGGGTTTAAGATTTTGAATTTTGTTCAAGAGTGAAAAAAGAGGTGGCAAATGATTTAATAGTTGGTAGGATAGTGATATTGTTGAAAATACGCTATCTTATTTCGCTTAATTCGAGCTCGTTCCTTGATTTAACGTTCTTAATTTGTTATTTTATAGGTTTTGGGGAATTGGAAGATAGGATTTGGAGATGACGTCGATTTAGAGATTAATTGGCCAACTACATAGTAGAATGACATCAACTATGGCGAACAAGCAAAGAAAAAAAGACTAATTACTGTTTTTCTAGAAACTACCATGCTATACATGGTGTTGCAAGACAGAATGAGTGTTTTTTTTGTGAAATAGCCTCGGTATTGTGACGTTCCCAAATATGGGCATGTGAGGAAGACCGTCAGCACCACGACGCTGCATCGCTTTTATAAATACGAAGTTTTGCCACCAGCTTAGCATTCATTAGATTTTAGCCATTCTATACTTGTTTTCTCTCTATTTTATGATCTCTTTCATTTAGTTTTAGCCCTCAAAAAATTGCTCATCATCCGACATGTGTCTGAGAGACTAAGATACTCGTTCTAGCTTCGATTTATAGAAATCTTCCTTTATTCCTTTGAATTTGTGAGAGTTTGAACTTGTTCCTACTGTTGTTTTTGTTTCAATTATGTTATTGAAGGATAATTTCTTATATGTTCTAATGTATGAAAATGTATGACTTTCGCTTTCGATGGAATCTTTGACTCATGACAATTTTGGTAAGGTTTAGTTTTAAATGATAGCGTATGAAATATGTAATATCTATTTTGGCTTAATTCAAGCTCGTTCTGTGATTTTACATTATCGATTTAATATTTTGAAGTTTTTTAACAATTTGCAAGTAAACTATTATGATAATATTATTTCAAAGTTAATTCAAACAATTTAGAGTCAAACAGTGTTAATCATCGAACACTGAGCAATAATTTGAAGTTTGACACGATAGAGTTTCGGCACCGCCATGCTCCACGACACTAGACGCTACGTCCAAAAGATAGAAGTTATTCCCTTGTTGCAGAAAGCCAAGGCACCACGACGCTCTGAAGTGTGACAAACAACATGCACACGCGAAAGGCCTGACGCCTTGAGGATTTTATATGTATTTTATTCCATCGTCAGCTAAACCCTATTATGAATCCCAACCTCCTTTCATGTACTTTCTCCCTAGTTTCTAAGTTTTTTCATGCTCTTTTTGAAGGAATGAAATTCCCCATAGTGGAAGTGTGTGAACGTCATGTAAAAGAAATTCAACTTGAAACACACATAAAATTCAAAGAAAACATTTAGACATGCTTCTATGGAGGAAAAGAAGAAAATAAAACTAGCCTTTGTAGAACCTCCCAAGAATTCTTGAACCTTCCAAAGAACATCATGAAATCTTCCTTGTTCACCTCAAGATAAAAATCAATAGAGAGTTTTGTGGGGCTTCTATGATTTTTTGTTTTTGTTAAAGAAAAATATTTTTTAGAGAGATTTCTATTTAGAACCAGTAGATCGTAAAAACACAGAAAAAAAGATTGCACACTTAATTTTGTATCTTAACCAAAAGATATGAAGAGAGATAGAGGGAAAGTTATTTAAAATTAAATTAATATAAATTTAAACTATATTATATCTTATATAATATTAACTTTATATTATATCATATATAATATAACCAATGGTTTAAATCTTCTCATATGATTTATAGTTCTAATATGAATCAAATCCATATTAATTTTAATCTCATATATGTTGGAATTTATGTCCTAAAACTCGTAGTTTGTATTCAAATTTATGTGAAATAAAATCGTTATTGATACTATAATCTGAAAGCCAATAAACTAAATGTTCCGAGGCTATTATGTAGACTTAAACTTTATGTACAGACATAAATGTGGATCAAGTTCGAGTATATAGCCAGCATAGTCTATAGTATATGAATACGGTTGGACGCCTTATTCTCGGACACTATGGATGCGGCCCGCTTTGTAGTTAGTACAAACAATGTGATCCTAAATCGTTCATGTAGAGACATGAAAGTGGGGGTATCCTATGTAAAGAGTTTATATAAGACTGGAACCATAGAAATAGTCACTTTTAGGTTATAACACCGTTGACTTTAAAACTAACTATTTCGTTTATAGATATCCATGTAACTTAATCTTAATTCTGAGCTAACTATGACCTTCTATTCATACGAGATTATCCTTATATTTGCATAGGTAAGGGCAGCTCAATGGCGCTGGTCCAATAAGCCTCCCATTTTAGGGGTAACACTGGGTGGATAGCTAGGGACATAGTGTGCAAGACGAAATTCACTCTTACCCACTCTAGGATTAGTAGATAGGTTGTTCCTTTAAGGACTGAATCCAGGTCTTGAACAAGGGGCCCTACCCTCTCATTGGCCCAAGAGAGATTCGGTTTAAAGGTTAGACCTTAAACCAATTGTTCAATAGTGGATCAGTAGAACTTAAGGAGAAAAGATATAATCTCAGGGGTGAAACGGTACTTTAACCCAACCGAGATTATGAACAACCTATGAAGAATTAACTTACTTATCATGGTTATATCACATGGACACAAATATATCTATAGTGAGGGGAGTGCAACTACAGGACTTTAGTGGAATGAGCCGTTAGTGAACAAAGGTTTATTAACTCAGTCTAAAAGAGTTTAACTAGTTAATCTGAGATCGTTGGAGCCCATGATCTATAGATCCATTAGATTTCCCTGTTAACTCATAAGGAATCAACTTAGAACATTATGGTGGAATAATTCGAATTGTTCGAATTAGGTAAAGAGAGAGAAACCGATAAATTATCTAATATAGTCATTAGTTATAACTTAAAATAGAGTTTCATGTTTAAATGTGATTTAAATATGAATATGGATTCATATTTGGAAGGTCGGAATTGATGAAAAAGGTCAAAAATGTAAAAAGTCAAAATGTTGACTTTTGACTTTGAAAAATCAAACTTTGACCAACT
>JBBPDI010000005.1:9590959-9607480 GCA_037974545.1 Cucumis variabilis
TTGGTTTTGTGGGTTAATGCAACTAAATGTCAAATAAAATAAAACACTTTATTTTATTAGATAAATAAAATGTTTGTAAAATATATACAATTACAAACTACAAGACTACAAGATTTACGGCAACAATCCCAACAGTTTTTTATTTAAAATAATTTCTCATCATCCAACATGTGAATGAGAAGCCAATGTACTGTTTTCTAACATGGGTTTCTTATATTTCCCCTTTATCCGTATAAATTTATGAGAACTTGAATTTAGTTTTATTTAATCTTTGGTTCAATTCTATTCTTGAATGAAAATTTGTTATATGTTTGGACGAATGGGAAACATATGACTCTCGCTTTACATCGAATCTTTAATCTGAACTTGCTACTAAAGCTAGTGTTTCGTGTGTGATTCGATAATTTATTTGGTACAAATTTGGACAACAAAATTTGTTAGGCAGATAGAGTGACAGAAAAGCATAGATAGAGGGAATAGAGATAGCACCTAAAATATGCTACCTCACTTTGGTTAATTCAAGGTCGTTAGTTGGTCGTTTAATGTGTTTAATTGATGATTTTATAGGTATCAAGCATTTATAAGGTAAAATTTCCTGTTGTGAGGCCATTTAAAGTTAATTTGGAGCAAGTCGGAGCTAAGAATAGCAACCACAACTGCAATTCAAAAGTGTCAAAATGACCCAAGTACCCTTAGGAGGTGAACGCAGTGGCGCTGAGTGCGGTGCAATTTCAAGTAGGCACACGTGCAATTTTAAGTTTTTTTCCATCAGTAGCAAACCTATTATTGAATTGGGATGAGTTAATCCTCATTCTGATGAGCTTAATGATAAACAAGTGTTCATGAAGGTAATAAACATTAATCCATCTCTTGATGCAGAGATGGATTTTAATCATTTAAGTTACAAGGAAGCAAACAACTACTCTAAAGAACAAGTATTTGGGGAACTTATTGTCCTAAGTAGGCAAGGTGCTTAGAGATAAATACTTTTCTCGTGCTCCAAATAATCTCCTGCATGCATCATGAAGACATGATTTATGTGACAAACTCACCTAGTGGTGGAGTTCTTAAGGCTGTGACATGAATATGAACTTTTTCTTGAAGTTCAAAAGTTTCAGCATTGCTCATCTCAACACCATCTCCAGCATTTGGTCAAACCACACTAATCTTTGTGCTTTGTGTTGCGTTTCATATTGCTTACCATCAGATCTCTAGTTAATCCTACTTAATCTACAATTTATGCTTTTACAATTCAACACCACGGGACTTCGTCGTATTTGTTAGTTTCACCTTAATGATCGACTAAATTAAAGAACTATTGATGGATTTTTTTATTACTTAACAAGATCCCGTTGTTCAACCTTGATTCTTACCAAGACCACTTTCTATCCGACTTATACTTGGGTTGTTTGGGAAAAAACTTGTCCTAATTTAACTATATTTGTATTACATACATGGTCATAAACATAAAATACCAGACTTGAGCAGACACGATTGAGCACACAATACCGACTTTTCCAATAATGAAAGGCTTGAGCATAAACAGGTAAAGATTTTGATTTTTTTTTTAAAAAATATCTTCCATTATTATTTTTATTTTAAGAGCATTTCTAATTTCCATATATTATGTAGATTCGAAGCATTGTATTAGTAATCATGTAATTCTTTGACTCCACTCCCAATGAACCTATAAGAAAAACAATTAAAGGATTATTAAATGTATATAGTGAAAGTTTAAACAAAACAAATCTTGTATGATTTCTCTTAATGCAAAAGGAAAAAATCACAGGGAGGCTACGTCTCAAAAGTTGAGGGAGAGATTACAACAACAAAAGAGTAAGAAGTTGAGGGAGAAATGACTCGGTATCTACCCAATAATCAAAGACGATAGTTTTTTTAATTCAAAACTCAATCCAATCAAAGATGTACTAATTACATTTTATCAATAGCATTTAATCGTGTATAGTTTAATCATAATATAAAGTAAAGTGAACAAGAAAATAAACTACATTTGCCAAAATAGGAAAGCGCAAGCTCATAATTTGTAGAAATACAAGTTATTATGGTCTTTTATATAAATAATGAAGTTATATCGCATAAGAATAGAAGAAAACAAAGGGAAAAGTAGGTGATTTCATTAACTTGTAAATTGCGTTGTGCAAAAGAACTTCATCTATGCTTTATTGCGTTTTTAGTGTCTTTATTGCAAGATTATAGGCAAAAAAAAGTAGAGCTCGACGATATAATGACTAACAAGGAGACGTATCCATCCAACGCGGTGACAAGCAATCCAGCTAAGCGATCTGATGCACTAGCAGACATATTTGGTTGGTGCGAAAGTCAGAAAAAAGACAAAAAGACGCCTGTGTTGCACTAATGAAGCTTTTCAGAGGCATTAATGACATGTGGAATGTCTTGTCAACATCACTCCTCATCTATAAATAGAGCTTTTCACTTTCGAATATAGGGTGCACATTTGGTCGGAGAGCAAGCTCCTATATCGTCCATTCTCTTCTTTCCTTGAGTTTTACAGGGGGCTTAGAACAAAAGAGAGAGAGAGAGTTCATCCCCTACCATTTTCTCCCTTACAGATAGATAAAAATCAGAGTCAAGGAGGATGAGAAATTATACTATGAGGTGTAATAGAAGTTATACTCTGAGGTGTAACACTTTTCTTTATATTCCATTTTATTTTTTCTTGTATTGTTTTGTAATGTACATCATGGTCGAGAGGCCTAAATTTATATTTATTAAATCAATGCATTTCTTCTTTCATCTTTCCATCTTTCTTTTACTTTTCATGTTCAATTTGTTTGATTAACTTGCGAGCAAGGAAATGTGTTTTTAATAGATAGAGAATCATAATGTGTTTGTTATGAGTTTTGTTGAGTTAAATGTGATTGTCAAAACATTATATATTCGATAGAAGAACAATGATGTTGATTGTAATCAATTGACAAGTGAAAACACAAATTTAGAGGAGCAAGTGGCAACAAGATTGTAGCGATACAATCCTTGTCGTCAAATTCATCCTATGCATATTTTGCAGAGATGCTAATATGTGTGGCAAAAGCATTGAAAGATAGCCCGCCTTAATCAAGGATAAATTACTAATAATCCAACCAAGATGATTAGATATAAATCATATCTTAACTTTGTGTATTTGGATCCCAATAGGCGATCAAGTATGGCAAAGGCACCAAGAGGTTGCTCGCCATAATTCAAAGTTAATAAATGTTTTGTATCGTCTTGAAATATTAAAGTGCAATTCATTGCGATTAGATAATTAAACTTTTCTTCAACGTCATGCATAAAAATGAGTTCACTTTTCATTTTACTTCATCACCATGCTCATCTTGCATCGTCAAGCATCATAGTGTAAATAATTAGAATAAAAATATAACTGTTCATAACAATATTGTATAGAGTATACTGCATGATTTTAGTTGTGTGATAAGTTATTTAGGAGCTTAGATTTCTTGTGTTGGACCTTGGATTTACTAGGAAACCTCTCTTTGCTTGCACTTGGACGATAGAAAGGAAAACTTGTACTACATGCATATCTTTAGAAGTTAGCAATGCATGAATATGATTGCACATTTTATCGCATAATAGTTGCTCACTTAGAGCTCTAACATAACATGTCCACGAATAGAAACATATGCACATAAAATAACAAGCACAAGCATGAAAGAAAAAGTGAGCTAAAAAGACGAAATAGAGCTCTTACCTCACAGGTTTCTGTAAAGAACCAAGATCCAGATCAGAACTATTGCCTACAAAATTTGCATCATGCATCATTTCCATCTAGTGGCCAGAAGATATCAGAACTACCTTGACACTTAAATAACCTCATCATTAATCGATAAATCAGGAAAGCAACCTACAAAAATGAGTCATTCTAGATCAAAACTATTGCCTACAAAAGAACTTTAAAGCATAATATATTGAGGATTTAAATCTTATAAATAAAGAATAGACAAATAACAAAAATACGTAGTTCAATTATGAGAAAACGCACACACAATCCTAAGAAAACAGAAGCCATATGACAGTGACACGTGTGAATAGTATTGAGATCTAGGTGATAAAGATGGGCAACTGCAGTACTAAGAATTCCACGTATTGAAGCAAAGTTCCATGACATCTATCAAACTGCTTGCCATCTTTATATAAGGAGCATTTGCATTTATAACAACCAATAAATCATATGTTAGGCAATATATTTTAAAGCACCAAAATGCCAATGAGAATTTCCTAGTTGGGACTAAGTGATGATGGAGGGTTGAGGGAAGAAAATAAAAGAGAGAACAAGATAAGAACAAATAAATTAAATTATAGTTGTACAACAAGCTTGCTAAAGGGGTTGTCAGAAAGTTTTAATATATTTAAATAAAAAATAACATGAATCCCCCGACCACTACATAAGGCTCCCTACCCATAAAATTTTGATGTATAAAATGTAAAAGGAAAAAAGGGGGAGAGAGGGTTCTTGCTATAAAGTAGAAAAATACAATATCATTATATTTTGCATAATACTGAGATTAATAAAGCATACAACGAACTGTGTTGACCAATAAATAACGAAAGAGCTAGGGACCGCCAATTTTGGTTCATCCTTGGGAAACAATAAGTCACACAGTCTATTGCTTGACGTGATCAATTCCTGCAAAAATAGAAATAAGACGATATAGATGGAAAACAGATATAGGATGATATAATAACTACTCCAAACTAATCAATAAACCATTAAGATAACAAAGTGTAAAATTACACAAAAAATAAATACATAATAACAATAATAATGATAATAATATTGAAAATAGTAAGAGTGCAAAATCACAAAAAGAACAAAAGAGTTTGATTTAAATAGAACTCCTAGCTTGTACTAAAACCCATCAGGATTCAAGGCTTGCCTTGTAGTCTGTTGAGATATTATTTTTGTCAAATAAATTATTCTTTTTCAAGCTATTCTATAAATTTCAAATCTTTCTAATATCTAGGGATTTTTGGTTAAGGTTATTTTCGGCTAATAAGAAAACTGTGATCTTGATGAAAGAGAATGTGAATAGGCTATATGTGGGGCATTATGATGATGATAGTCTCTGGACGAAAATGTTGATATTGACCAGATATATCGAACGACCTTGTAGGAAGAGAGAGTCTTCAAAAGGTGATTTTGCTAATGTTGATAGTTTAATGTTGTTGAAAATGAAGATTCCATGGAGTGTAGCATCCTTTGAGAAGATAAGGAATATTCATGAAGAGTATTGAGTTGAGGGATCAACTCACAGATTCAGGGGGAGCCTAAAGTTATCTTCAAGAGATTCTGGTTACATTCTAGAGGAGCCTGAAGTTATGTTAATTATTTTTATAACTATTTTATGTAACTGGAGTAACATTGTAACGACCCAACTTTTAGAACTAAACTGTGGTCATTACTTTAATAGAACACTTCTTTTAAACATGAGAGTTTATAAAATCCATTAAATTCAAATAACATCAAAGAAATCTTTATTCGGGCCCTATTTCAAACAACCAAAATTTTAGAAGTATAGTTTGTAAAACAATAGTTCATAAACTCTGTTAAATCACAAAAATTTCTAAACAGTCTCATGTCCTAAGGAAAACAACAAAACATAGACGAAAGCATTTTGAACGACATTCCCTATGGCAGTCAGGCCTCCTTCTTGCCTCTCGTCGGTCTACCTCCTTTGTTATCTTTGCCTGAAAAAAATTAAACATAAAAGAGTGAGTACAAACATACTCAGTAAGAGACCCACTACTGGTCCCATTAAGGGAAAAATAAATTATTAGCTCCCTAATGGGGTACCTTGCAGAGTCACAGTCTTGTGATACCGTAGGATACACGTAGTCAGTGTAACACTCCGAAGGACGTACATATCAGTCTAGTGCTCTGTAGAAGCACGTATCAATCTAGTGCACCTGAAGGATTCACATATCAATTTAATGCTCCCGAAGGATGCACAACAGGTGGTGATCCCGTAGGACATCTGCAAGGTAACTACCCAATAGGAAACTAATAATTTTTCCTCAGTCCATTCTAAACATCTTAACTGTCATTCATAGTATAGTCAAACATTCTCATCACATAACCTCTAACAGTCATCTTATTCTAATTTAATTCAAGGCCAGTCAGAACTTATCAGTACATCAGTCAACAAACTAAATAATCACAACATCCGTCTTAGTCTACAAGTGCACAACCATACCGTCTCCTCAGTTTAAATGAATCCAGCTATAACAATATATCATACATTCAGTCTAAACAAAAATCCACCATTTCAAACTCATCCCCTATAAGAAACATCTGCGAGTTTCAGTCAATCAACATCCATATGTGTATAAATACATATCCAGTCAGTCACATCATGCACTCAATGCCAAGTCCATATCATTCCATACATAAATATATATATTTTCTCCAGTCAAACATAACATACAATAAACCTTAAGTCTACATTCAAAAGTATATATCACAACCATTATTTCCCACTTCGTTCAGATATAACAGTACAGTTCAACACAATTCAAAGCTAAGGATGAGTCCAGTAGAAAGCCCTTTACCTCAAAGTTACTCAAATTTCTCGAACAACTATATCCAACTAACACCTAATCATAAGGATAAAAGAATTCAATTATTTTCATGATACAATCTCCCCCTTAATTTCTTCAAGGTAAAATCTAGCTTACCAAGGTATTGGCGAACCGAACTCCAACAATTCATAAATTGGTTGTGAATTCAAGGGACCCAATGTTAGATTCAACACCTTGAAGAATCAATTTACAAATTAGCCAATTATTCCAACCACAACGCTTGAACAACTTTGAAACAAATATAATCCATACTTAATTTGTTACCGACAAAACCACTTCGATTTCACAATAGAAAAGAGGCAGTAGTATCGAACCTAAACGAAAAGATTGTGCAACAAGGCAGAGTGCAGATCGACTTGTGGTTAGCGACTGGGAGGCTAGCTTACGGTCGACAAACGAAGAGATGCAGCGGCACACTGAGGGTGAACGAAAGAAAGCCGTGGTGACACAGAAATGGGTCGTCGATGGGTGCATTTCATGATTGAAGGCCAAACGCGGTCGAAAATAGGTCGCCGATGGTTTCACAAATCGAGAGACAACAACAAAGTTGACCGACAGTGAGGCTGGGACGTACGACATGGCAGTGGGCTTCACAAACTGGGACAAATGGAGAAAAAGGATCATGGCAGTTTAGGATGACTCACGGCGGCATGGAGAAGAGCTGCGGTAGAGACGTAAGGCCAGGATCTGAGTGGTGAGGTTAAGGGATGGTTGATCGATGACTTGCAAATGGTGAATGGAAACAGAATGGAGAAGATGGGTTGGTCGACGGCTGTGGTTAGGGCAGGAAGAAGAAGCAAAAGTTTGGGGGGGGGGTGCGATCGCGCAAGGAAGAAAGGGAAGGGAAATTGAATTTCTTTTCCTTTTTGTTTAATTTAATAATTAATATAATAATAAGAATTATTAAAAATTATATTACTAATTATTATTATTTCTTATTCATATCTTAAACTCTTATTCCACACTCTTTTCCAACAAATCCAAAATATAATAACACTCCAAAAACTTAAAATCCATAAACCAATACAATTTGAGATAGTTAAAAGCAAGATAAAAAATATTACCTTGAAGTTCGAGGTATTACAAAAATGTTATTTATGATGAATCTTAATAATATTCTCGATCTGAGCAAAGAAACTTCCCAGATGTAGGCCATATTTTTCGAATTGGGTTACCAAAGTGTAGTGCATTTGTTTTATCTTCTGTATGCCTTTAGTTAATCCTGAAGTTAAATGCATATGGTATAGCTAAAGGTTATTTAACACTATCATTTTTCATAGGTATCTACTTTCACATCCTTTAGTAACAATCGTAATTAAGTGAAGAACTGGGAAAAAGAAAATTATATCACTCATCACTACAATACCTTGTTATTTCGAGTAACTCCAAATGAAGTTGCTTGATAACAAAGTGTCTCACTTCCTACCATAGCACCTAACTGTTTCTCAGTTAGGTTTTCTGTGTATAGACATTAGCCATTTGCTGGACAAGTTCCTGATTACATTACAAAAATATATCGAAGTACGTAGTTAAAAAATAAAGTATTGATGGTAAAATATCTAAATATTGAGCCATGTGGTTAGCACAAAGCATTCCCTTGTAGATTGGCAATGTATGTCACATCGTGCCAAGCAACGTGTCCTGGACCTCGAGTTGCGACACTAGGACACAACCTGAGCAGTCTTGATGCCTCAAAGTGAACTCCAAAAGGCTTACTCTTAACCTTGAACCTTAGATTCATCACTTAGTTCAAATTAAATCCTTAAACTACTAAGCGTTAAAAGAAACCATGCATGCAACACAAGATATGAATCAAAATCTTCTCTTTTATTACTTAAATAACATCCGTTCCAAATATACAAATTACATTCTTTCTTAAATACAAAGAACTATTAAATAAAGCTTTTAATGCCTTGTGCAACTTATAACACTTAAGTGCCTTGTTAATGCCTCAACGCGTAGCAGCACGCCTTATCCTTCTTAACTTGGCTTTGATGCCTTGATATTTGGGAACAGAAATTTAAATCGTAAGTCAAATACTTAAGGAGTGAGGTTTTGAAAACAACTTTTTGGAGAATAAGCCATTTCATAAAATAGGCTCTAAATGCCTCATTCAATAAAACTTAAATCACACATTAGCCTTTCATATTAATTTTGTCAAGAACATAAATCATTTCCACGTGTAGACTACTATGATGGCGTTTTCATCAACTCCTTGTTTGGCTTCCTCTTGTATTAAGACATCAAAACACTTACTTTCCCTTTATCTTAATCTTCTTGATTGCGTTGTCTAGCTCAGCGCGAAACATCATTAAAACTCTTACTTGAAGATTAACCCTTCTATTTCAGACTCAAGTCTCACAAAGTACCTACAAGGGAACAAGCTCAATTTCTTGTCCTTTTTCAACTGATTAATGAGATACCAAAACAAACAACTTAGGATTTTAGGGCAAATTTTAAATTTAACTTAAATAAATTACTTTATAGAGAGATATAGATGGCGTTAGTACCAAAAAAGATGGGACAAGCGACAAGGACGGTGGTGGCGTGTTGGTAGGAGCGACAGTAGTGGGTTTTCTCACTTCCTTTGTTCTCTTCAGATTTTCCTTCTTCGTAGATCAGGAAGGGATTTTAAAGGCAAACTCCTGATGCAGCCTGATATGCGTCAGGAGTTCCTCCTAATTGTCGACGCTTTGCTGAAAGCGTCGCCATTCTTCATCAACACCTCATGTGTTAATAGTGTTGTCGGGAGTTTGCCTCTATCTACCGCTGCCTACACAACATGGCATTGGGAGATGGAACTAATTGTCGACATAGATTGTATGCGTTGGGAGATGCACAATTTTTTGTAGTGATAATTTTTGTTTGTCTTCTGTTTCTTTTAGATCTTATTCAATTTGAATTTGTATTCATTCATAGATTAAGGTTGAGCATAAACTAAGGTAAATATTCTATATTTGGTGTAGGAATTTTTCTGTTATATGTTGAAGTTATGAGACTTTAGCTTCATCAAAACAAATTCTATTAATTATTTTTGGGTTTTTTTTTTCTGGAATGAATGTTATTGATCATACTATCTTAGGATACTCTGACAATAAAGGTTTTATGATTCATTGCTCTAGATCTATACTTTGTTAAATCACTAAATTTAATAGTACATTATTAGGACAGTTCTTGACCCCTTAAGAACAATTTTATTCTCAACCTATAGCATACATATATTCATTATTTTTATATTTTGTTTCGTTACAAACTCAATGCAACAAAAATCACCTAAAAGAAGAAAACAATCAAATTGAAGCTTAGGGGCAATTCGGTAAATATTCGAAAGATTTGAATAAACCTTCACGAGCGATCCACCCTTAGGTCATGAATTGGATCCCCAAAAGTAGCATTCATTATCTGGAATTATTTCAAACTCAAACGTAAGTCCAACCTTCCGCCTCTCACCACGCGCCAAGTGTCAAAATTTCCTCATCCGCATGACTCTCCCATATCACGAGCTCAAACCTCTGCTTCCACAATTTGATTTTTGAAGAACTTTTCATTGGCATTTTTGTAAATACTTTATAAAAATAAAAAAATGACCGATTTCTTTGTCAACTGGAGTGCGCGCGCATCCTTGAGGTTGCGAGTTCGAATCCTGGTGACGGTTATTTCACAAAAATCAACTCCAAATTCCATCAAAACTCTCTTTTTAACTTTTATTTTCCAGAAATTTTCCTCTCCATTCTGCATTTTTTTTCTCAATTAATTTCACCAATATTTTTCCAATGGAGGCCTAATCATCAAAAAGTTGAGAGAGCAATGGGTTTTTAAATTTTTTGAAGTTTTTTTTTTTGTATCTTTTTCTTCAATTAGGAATTGTTGAATCTTTAATTTTCTTGTATCAAGAACATTTCCTACTTTCAATTACAAGTATTGTTTGTGTGTGATTATCTCTTTTCTTGAATCTTAATCTAAGGCTCTTACAAGAATCAAGCAAGTTGATCTTGCAAGAACCTTGACCAAGAATCTCCTTTTAAAGAAAAAGTCATTCATATTTCTTTTAATTTGATAATAGGAATTGAATATCGCCCATTGTCTCTCGCCTCGTTTTTCTCATAGAATTTAATTTCTACCTTTTGTTTGTGTGGATTGAATTTGCATTTCAAATTTTCTTAATTCTTGGTTACAAATTGATATTCTGTACATTTTCTTTTGTGTTTTCCTTTTTTACTAACAATTTTTTTTTTCAAGCTTTGATTTCAATAAATTTTTTGCAACCATTCCGTTAGGTTCGACACTCCTACATAGCACCGAGCTCCAGTAAAAAGTAAATAAATCTAAAAATACTTTTTTTCAAGGTAAATTTTGATAAGCATCTTACCCTTAGCAACTTTCATTTCATTTTGAACATATTATTGCTTCATTCTAACGATTTTACCGATACATTCTTTCACACGTATTGTTTTTTTCTTTTCATACATAAAGGTTAGAATGACCTATAAATTGTGAGTAAACCACCAATGAACATTGAGAAATCAACCTAGAGAAAATCACATTGATAGAATATTTAGACATTCATCTTATAGCATAATCTATATATCTTAATATGTTTAGTTCAAATAGCAACCGAATTAATACGTTTAGTTAAAATAGGTTGCACGAATTCATGTAATCATGTTGGCTCATCAGGCAATTAGGACTTTGGTTTAGCATTACGAGTTCTACATGCTCGCAAGTTCAAATAGTTATCGAGCATTACACGATCAAAAACTTATTTTACATTAAATTAAAAACAAAATATAAAGATGTAAAACATCCCAATTTAAGAGGCATGTGTCCCAACCCTTTATAGATATTTTTGTGGTTGTTTTACTTAAAATTTATGATTCATTAATTTTGAACAACAGGTAAGATGAGGTTAAATACCCTTTTAGCTATATCACATGTATTTAACTACATGATTAACTAAGGTATACGAAGATAAATAACACAATACACTTTGGTAACCCAGTTCGGCAAATGTGGCCTACATCTGGGGAGCTTCTTTGCTCAGATAAAAAATATTATTGAGATTCATCACTTGTAACCTATTTCACTAGTAACATAAGATAGTTATAACCATAACTAAAGATATACTCAGACTTCCACTGAATCTGTGAATTGATCTTTCAACTCAATTTCCTTCACGTAAATCCCTTATCTTCTCAAAGATCACTATATAACAAGAAGTCTTCGAAATTAGGCTAACTACGCAATAGCCATTAAAACATTCACCTTGATTGACTTTAATTGACGAGTTCGTTGGATCTCCTCAATTATCAATTTCTTCGTCAAGCAGCTATATTCATCAAAACATCATTTATATAACTTTTTCTCAGATCTTTTATTCAGATCACATTTTCCCCATAAAAGGGAAACAACTTTATCCAATATTCCTAGATATTAGAAAGAGTTGGTATTTATAAAACAACTTTATAAAAATAATAATTCATTTGACAAAAAATATCTTAACAAATTTATTAATTTGTCTTAATTAAAAGTTGAGGAAAGTCCAAAGTTTTAATAACTCTAAGGGCACTTGCAAGATAGGAAAAGATAAGTTATAATAATTAAGTTCATAGCACACACATTTATTGTTTGCAAAAATGATGAAAACAAAATCCAGCCGATATATACAAGATGTAAAATGTCACAAATGTTCTCATTACTGATGTATATTTGATATATATGATACACATCTGATACATCTAATATTCCTTGTTACACCTGATACTCTTTGATACACTTTATATACATTCGATATGTCTTGATAACCTTTGGACCTTGATATACTTGATGCACCAAGATACTCTTTGATACACATGACACCGATGCACTGTTAATAAACTAATTGTTATACTTCACTGATACACTAAATAAATTATCTTCGCTTGATACATGTGATATGTTTGACGATACATCAAATGTACTGCATATACACTTAGTATTCTTCACCAATACACTCACTTAGTTAAATACACTTGATATGCTTGAATTCCTACTTATACTCTTGATACACTATTGATGTACACTTGTAAACTTTGATTGATATACTTGATAATGATTCACTTTACTGATATGTTGATATATTTTAATAATATATTGTTGATATACTCGATAATGATACAATATGCTTGAAATCCTACTTATACTTGATATACTATTGACGTATACTTGTAAACTTGATTGATATACTTGATAATGATTCACTTTACTGCTATGCTGATATACTTTAATAGTATATTGTTGATATACTTGATAATGATACACTAAGTTACATCGTTCATATACTTAATAATACTACAATGAGTTGCATAAAATTTGAAAAAACGAAAATCAGGTAGTAATTGTATCAACCTACTAATACATATAATATAAGTACATCACAACACTCATATCCAAAACTAATACAAAGTAAAGACAAAACAAAACCAGTGTAAAAAATAAAACAAAATCATTTGAAATCATATTCAACTCAAAGTACACATTGAAGAAAGTAGAAAAAAATCACAAATGAAGTTAAATTACTCCAATCAATAACTTCATATTGCAATTAATGTGATATCATAAAAAATCAAGATTAAGACAAGAAGAACAAATTATTTTTCCAGTATAAGAAATGATGATTAGGGCCTTAAAATGGAAGAAAAATACATACGTTATTGAAGAAACAAATTGTTATTTTTCCCACAAGAGAAATAATGATTAGGACCTTAAAAAGTGAGAGAAGAAATAAGAGATGATTTGGAAATTAAAAATGGGAGAAGAAAGAAGTTATTGAAGACTAATTTTGGAATAATAAAAAATTTAAGATGAAGAGTATTTTAAAAGGTGATAACTTTATCATCTTTGTAAAATTCTAAAACATGTGGTATAATTGCTGTATTATATTCTCCAAAGACTACCTACAACAACTTTCCATAACACCTAGACAAAGAAACCCATATTTTAAAACTATATATTAGTAAATACTAAAATTAAAAATTATTTTAAATAACAAAGCTCCTAAAAATTATTTTTAAATAGAGTAAAATATCTCAGTTTATCTGTGATAGATTATTTGACGGTGATAGGTTACTTGCTACCTATGTTTAACTGTTGTCATGCTACATACAGATAGTAGTTTATCGTCGTCTACAAATAAATAGTAACTTTTTTATTATGTTTGTAAATATTTTGATTTATTTTACTGTGTTTTGGAAAAATATATATAAAAAAAAGTGTTAGAAGAATTTGTACTAGAGGATGCATGTAGTTAAATACGAAGGTAAAGTAGGAGAGAGAAACTTTGACACAACATCATGTATATATATCCAGTTGGGGCAGACATTAATTTGGAATTTTGTGGGAAGCGTTTGTGTTGTAATTGGGAAGGGATTCGATGAACACAAACAAGAAACAACAGTGACAAAATTCGGGTCTTCAAATCAGTAATGATCCGTATTAAATAAAAAAGACAACAATTTGCTCCACTCAAAAAAATATTGCGGCAACAAATTGACATAAAAGAAACAAATACTGCTTTTGAAAACATAAAAAGCTGAGGCTAAAGCCATGCATGTGTTTATCTCCAGTGTTCCATGGTGACTTCAGTCGTCTTGCTTTGTCTGCCGACATCACTCCCTTGTTATTACCCTCCACATCTACCTCATTTTTCTTTTCTCGTAGTCTCCAGACTCTCATAATTTTTCCAATATTCGAGAGAAAATATTTACATGTATTTTAGGGCTTTCTTTTATTTATTAAAGTATTTAATTACAAGTTGTTAGGAAACAGCTTTATCTTTTTAGGCTAAATTATAAAAAATGACTCCAAAGTTTTAATAAAAAAAAACATCGTCAATTCAATTTCTACATTAAAGTTCTTAACACCTCAAATAAAAAGAAAAGTTTTAATTAAAAACGTAGTTTTAAATTTTCATTAATATCTTGATATTACTATCCATATTTTCACATTAATTTTCATGCGTTCGTTGTTAATAAAAGAGGTGAATCAATATTTTCATTACATCTTAAAAAAATCTACGAATCACAAAAAAATAAAAATAAAAATGATACTATTATAAATATAATATAAATAATAGACATGTTTAATTATTTGAAAATAATAACATATTTATCTAATAATTTAAATTTTTTTAGAAATATCCATCAAAATAGATTTTTTTTTTGTAAAATTAAGATATATTCATCAACATTGATATTTTAAAACTTGGTTAAACATAAAAACTCATAAAAACTCATCAAATTTCAAAATAAAATTTTCTCTAACTATTTGTAAGCCCTGGACCATAGGATCTCTAAAAGTCTCTTAAAAGTACTCATGGTTGCCTTTGTTAAGCAGGAATTTTATGAGGAGTATTAGTTAGTAATGACATTTTTGGTGTCTTGGTTTAAAACACCATTTGTTGCGTAATTGTTTCAGGGTCATAAGGGGTGGTAGCCTTAAGCAAAGAAATGGGAAGAAGGGTGACTAGGTATTAATGTTGGCGGTAAAACCAAAGTCAAAAGTTAGACATTTTTAGCATGAGATGAAAGGGAACTTAAGTATCATGACAAGAAGTGGAGTGGAATTGAAATGTTGTAGCATGCAAACACTTGAATAGACAAGTAGGAGGTGTCAAGAGCTCAGTTATGCAACGAGGTGTTAATTGAAAGCCATACAAGGATCTCTATAAAGGAAACTTTGGATGAGAAGTTCTTCCAAATCACTCGTGCTATTTAAGTAATTCCAATTGAAAAATCTCTAAAAATGAGTCTAGTTTCTAGTGTCAAGGCTGTTGGGCTAAAAAAAGTTAGCTTTTGAAGAAAAGTACCAAATGTCATTTCTTAGTAAAATTTGAGTAGTGTTGAGTTCTTGAGGGTTACAAAATGTATCACTAGGAATTTGAAGGTGAAGTTTGCAAGTAAGATATTTAAAACAATTCTAAACAATTTTGTATAAGGAAGTTTCCTTATTTGAGATTCTTAGTTATTAGCCTCCAAAGTGGGAAGTAGGATTCTGGACGAAAATCTAATTTTTGTGTCCCATCCCACCCCGAGCACCTGCTTGCTTGGCCCGAGATATGACGTTATGTTAGCTGAGTCCATTCATCTATGAAATAACTTCAACTGACCCTTGACATGAATACATAAAACATTTGCCAGTGAAAGTCTTTAAACTTATAAATACTTCAAACTTATAGTGTCACCCATTTTTAAATGACTTTTATTAAATACCAAGTAAATTATATAAACATGGAAGTATAAACTTTTAAATAAACACAATAATACTTTTAACAAAATATTCCTTTCATGAAGGAAAACTAAATTGACCTGGTAGTAGTAAGTTGGAATAATAAACATATATCATAAACCATAACTTTGAATAATAACTTGGAAATCATGTTTATAAATCATTTTACAAGCTATTGTTTGTGTAGCTTGAAACTATGTTTAATAAATACTATAGAAATTAGTGTGTTACTCACAACACTTGAATAGATTCTTTGTCGAAAATTTCTCTCAAGCCTCCTTTATCTTAAAAATCCACATTTAATATTTAATTAATACTTTTGTCATGAAAATATTCTAAACTTTTCTTAAAATTCCCAGAAACAGCAAGATAGCCCAAAACAATCCAATAATAACATTTCGATGATCATTGACATGGTGGATGGGGTTGGCTGCACGTACATAGTTTGGGGACCTTGCGTGCCACGTGCACCGCATGCTAACCTCACAATGAGGTATCACACGTGTCCTGACCACTTGTCCAACATGCCCTTACCGCGTGCCCTGTGTCACAATCGCAACTTTTCAACCTTGGGACAAGCGATTGTGCGGCACTCGTTCGATCCAGTTCGACGAGTCAGCCGATCAAAAATTGAAATCGCCG
>JBBPDI010000005.1:9648250-9711230 GCA_037974545.1 Cucumis variabilis
TCTTCTCAAGGTTGGTTCTTCTGATACCTTCCATTATAATGCAGCTACTTCATGCAAAATTCTGTTTCCATTCATTTTTGATAGAAAAAAAAAACAGAACGACATCCATTATAGTTGAGGTTTAACTTTCTAGGATTAGAGAGCATCGAATCACTAGTTTCTGAGTTTATCTCATCTTCTTTGCCCTACAATATCCACACATAAGAAATAAACACAGAATTTTGATCTATTTCTCTTCATCAAAATAACCTGGTTATTCTTCTGATTATTAACAAGAAAAAGAAATAAAAAACTGTGCAAATGCAGGTAGGGAAAATTAGATGAAATCGCGGTACCCGTTCATCAAGCGCGCAAGCTCGTTCTATCATGATGGCCATGAAAGAATGGGTGGTTACGATTACATAATCGTTGGCGGTGGTATCTCCGGTTGTCTATTGGCGGCTACATTGTCACAAAACTTCAGCGTACTACTACTGGAAAGACGTGGTGTTCCTTTCACGAATGCGAATGTGTCTTTCCTTAGAAATTTCTATATTGGCCTAGCCGACACTTCTCCGACGTCGGCTTCTCAGGCCTTTGCTTCGACGGATGGAGTTATCAATGCGAGAGCTAGGGTTCTTGGTGGTGGTTCCGCCATTAATGCAGGCTTCTATACACGAGCAAGCACAAGGTTCTTCCATTTCCATTTCATTTTCCCACCATCTTTTAAAGAAGAAAAGAACAAGGATTTCTTTAATCAAAGCTATTTGTGAATAAGGATCGATTGAACAACGGGGAAGACAACTCCTCTACAGGAGCTTTGGTTGCTAAGATAAGGAGAAGAGAAAAAGGAAAAGGAAAAGGGAAAGGCAAACAAAAAAATGGAGAAATTTAGGTTTCAGACCTTTAATGAGAGGATGGCCTTCAGCAAGGATCGATTTTTTACCTCTTCGACATTCGATGAGCAATCTTTGACCTCTTTGACCTTTGATGAGCAATTTTCGACCTCTTCAACCTTCGATTTTAGACCTTCAGCAAGGAGATGGAGCCAAAACGTATAGTGTATGGAAGAGGAGGGATGTCGAGATATGAACGAAAGTGAAGAAAAAAAGAGGAAATTTTTAGTGAAGGGGGAAAAACCACAACGTTGGGGAAACCTAACAAAAAAGAAAAATCCGCGCCTTAAAACTTTTCGTATCCCGCTTTTTTTTCTTTTCCCTTTTTATAACGTTTTATTATTCTTGCTATGGTTGGATGCAATTAAAAGTCCTTTTTCTTGTAGTGCCTATCTTCTATTAGGTAGTCGCGGACACCATATAAAGAACGCAAAACCTACAAATGACATACAAGTACAATTAAAATATCACAGATGCAAAATTAAACAAATTAAATATTGAAAAATATGTACCCCAAGTGATCATGACTCTCTGGGTTCCCGACTCATATCCTCGATCATCTTCTTCATCTCTTCTACTTGTTGTGCATAGTTTTATTTTTTCCAACAATTTCTTCTATTCTTCGTTCTCGCTTCTCCTTCCTTACTCGTTGTTCTTCAATCAGGCAGTTGGTGTTTTCAAGGCTAACCTTTAGTTTGCTAACCTCCATCAGGCAGTTGGTGTTTTCAAGGCTAACCTTTAGTTTGCTAACCTCCATCATGTGTGCCTGGTGGTCATAAGAGAAGCAAGAAGTGGAAGCAAAACTCTTCCTAGAGGACTTGGGCTTGGGGCCCCAACCAAGACCTTTCAAGTAGCCTGATCGTCTATCCAAAATGGTCTCGCATATCTTGTCCCAAGAGAGTGGTTGAGAATCCTCATGGACGGGCTGTGAATAAAGTTCCAGCATTTGATTTTGCACAATACAAGTTGTTAGTTGGAAGATGATAAGAATTAAAATAGAAACTATAATTAAAAGTTTTCATAAGTTACGTGCACATCCGCTGCTGCCTACAAAATAAACTCATCAGTCCTACCGGCGTGCATTTCTCGAAATAACTCGACACGATCCACAAGGAAATCGCGTTCTTCAGTAAGTGTTATAGCACTAACATTGGCAAGCTCCAATTGGACGGGCAATTTACCTTTGTTTTCAAGCCCGACCAATCGGAGCTTGCCAACATTACTGCTATAACGCTTAGAAGTGGAAAAGTTCTATCTTCCATCACTCAAGAGTCAATTAAGAGAATTGGTCGTCCTTCTTCAAAAATCCAATTTTAGGTAAAGAACAATGAAAAAAATGAAACACAAGCCCAACCGCCCATCAAAAAGGTATGTGCAAATCTCTTGCCTTCAATTCCTCATTATATACCTAAAGTTCCCTTTCTTAGAAAAAGGAAGCGTGCAAGAAGATGTTTTGAAGATGTTAAAAAAGGTCCAAATTAACATTCTACTCAGTGAAATTCAACAAATTCCAAGGTACTCAAAATTTTTGAAGGAGCTTTGCACTAAAAAGTGGAATGCTAAAAAGAAAATGTGATGATAAGTTTGGAATGTTTTGGCAGTTATAAAAAAATATATTCTAGAAAAATGTAGAGATTTGGGTAAAAGTACTTTATCGGTAGGTCATTAAAAAGAATGAATTAATGATGCAAATATTTGAGTAATTCACTACAAGAAAATCAAGTTTTTAGTGGCGCAAAAACAATGTTAGTAAAACGAAAAAATGTCGTGTCATTCGTCGTTAGGACTGTCGCAGTATCCGCTTAGCTACAAGTTTCAGGGACTCAATAATTGTGAGCCATAAAATGTGTTCTTTTGGTGACATGTGTGTGTTACTAAATGCTTATTTTTAGTAACATATGTTTTGTGTCATTATTTATTTTTATTGTGAGGTAGTGCACTCGCCACTAAAGGTGATGTTTTAGTCACAAATAATGTTATTGCTAAAGGTTAATCTAAGTCCATTACAAACATCTTTTGTGACGTATTGAAGTCAATATTTAGTGCAACTAAAAATTTCTACAATCTTTTTATTTTAGAAAACCAATGCTTTAGCCATGTTACTAAAAGTACCAGTAAAAGTATTTTATTAAATAAAAAAATAATATTCAATTTACTATATAAACCTGCTATAAAATGTCAAATATAATAATCTTAGGAACTATCACTAGGCAACATGCAATAACACCAACTTTATCACAAGAAATATATGTCAAGAAATTTTGATAATTTCATAAAGTTTAAGCAATGTCAATCTAAGTTATAAGTATGAAGTTACATTAAGTTAATGGATTTCCAAAGTTAGTTCCAAAGTTATGAGTATGAAGTTACATCAATAAGTTACATTTGTGTAAAAGTAGTATGCATAACAAAAATTCTTACAAGTTTTGGAAGCATGAAATGATCTTTCCTAACAAAAATTATAGGATATGAACCAAAACACTTTTCATATTCATCCAAAGTTAACATTAAAATCTTGTATAGAAGACCATTTGTGCGTCAAATTTGAAATATGTAACCTATAAGAATAAAAAAGTAAAATATGTGAGCAAAAAACGAAACTTAGGCACTTTAAATATGAAACTACTTAAATGAATGAAACTAAAACATTCAAAAACAATGAGGAGGGGGGGGGAGGGGGGGGGGGACGAGCATGTCTAAATCGAAAGAAACAAACTTGCTAATGAGGAATGGGGGCATGTTTACATCAAAAGCAACAAGTTCAGTATGATTCAACTAAAAAAATTAAACTTGGACATTTTAAAGCATAACGACACTACTCAAATGGGTAAAAGTTAAACATTCTAAAATCAATGATAATTGGAGACCAAGAAGACTTTACTGCACAAAGTAATGAAAAAGCAACAACCGATGAAGCATTGGTTGATCAAGAAGATTTTGATTCGGATAAGTCTAGCGATGAGCCAATGAGTGACGAAGATTATGATAGCTAGTGACTTATAATCATACTACCAAGGTTATACATGACTAACAATGGTTTTATTTATGCATATATTTGAATTGTACATTATTTGTTCATTTACTTTTTTGTCTATAGTTATATTTATGCTAACTATAGTCATTTTTATACATCAAGAAATTTTTAAGATATCGTTAAGAAATCTTGGACCTTTAACTCATAGTAGGTCATCTTCAAATGTGAACCAATCAAACAATACTAATGAAAATTGTATTGGTGAGCAAGAAGTGGTGTCAATAAATCCAGATATTCAAAGTACGTATTCATTTCATGTTAAATCTTCTAGTTTTCATATAATATTAGATGTATTAATATTAACATTTCTCATGTATGTTCTAGTACAAAAGCAAGAGGTTGAGAAGCGACTAGGGGGCTTGCACTTGAGAAATATGTCCCAGCAAATGGTCCCATTCCAATTACTATTGAGCTTGAAAATAGAAAACCGATTTGTAAGGGCTCCTCCAAATTAAACTCTCAAATTGGAAAAGAGGTACAAGCAATAGTACCTGTTGAATGTGAACATTGATCAGATGTATCCAAAGAGGTGAAAAAGTAGATAGTAGATAGACTTTTGGTGAGCTATGTAAGTCTAGTTTTAAGCAAACACTATGTTTATTTTAAACCAAGTATAAACTAACTTGTTTTATTTCTTAATGCTAGAATTACTTCATTGAAGACTTAAATGAACCTTTTGTACAACATTATCTTGATCACAAGCTGACTATAATGTTTAGAGAGTTATGTTGTTCACTACACAAAAGCTACAAAAAGTATCGCTCTTCAACTAAAGCACGAAAACACCATGACAAAAGAGTGGCACGGGATTCAAATTGAACTCGTTTATATGATTGATGAGAACGAGAATACCTTAAGAGTAGATCTGAAGCAAATACTAAGACACAATCTAAACTTCCATTCACTCATCGGGGTGGGACTGCAACATTTTTAGGCCATAAGTAGAAAAAGGTATGACATTTATTTTTATCTTGTACTTATAAATACTTTTCATTCTTATAATTTTGGTTGTAATGTGTAGAAAGAAGAGGGTAAGAAAGTAAGTGAGATTGAATTATTCCGACTCACTCATTCCAATGAGAAGAAGGGGTGGGTGAATGAGCCTAAAGTGAAATATGTAAGTAAAATTATGTGTTCATTGTTAAAAAATTTCTTAACCTATAACACATTGATACTATTATGTAATTATGTTGTAGGATGAAGTAATGGCATTGAAAATCACTTCATTACAAGAAGGGAGTGAACCTCTTCTAGAAAGGGAAATATGTGAACAAGTATTGGGTAAGCGGTTGAGAAGGATGATTGGCACTGCTCGATATAATAGAGAACTTTACTTGCCGAATATGATGCCTCTTTTAGTAGCATTTCTAGGATGAGACTTTTATCTTCATACTTTACTACTTCTGAAAAAGTTCTTATGTTGTGGCATTTCCGTTTAGGCCACTCCAACTTTAAATATATGAAATACCTATTTTCTCATCTTTTTTCTAAAGTTGATGTTTCTTCTTTATCTTGTGATGTGTGCATACAAGCTAAACAACACTGTGTCTTGTTTCCCTCACAACCTTATAAGTCAAGCCGACCTTTTACTCTTGTCTATAGTGATGTTTGGAAACCATTCAAGGTCACTACCTCCTCTAGAAAATGATGGTTTATGACCTTTATTGATGACCATATTCGTATTACTTGGATTTTCATGATCTTCGACAATTTTGAAGTTACCTCTACATTCTAGGATTTCTATTACACCATAAAAACGTAAGTCATTACAAAGATTGCAATCCTGCTTAGTGATAATGATTATGAGTTTCAAAACCACTCTCTCAACGAGTTCTTATCCTCTAAAGGAATTGTTCACCAAAGTTCATGTGCTTACACCCCCTAACAAAATGGGGTTGCAGAATGAACAATCATCACCTTTTGGATCTTCTCATTCCCTTATGTTGTCCACTTCTTTTCCTTCTTATCTCTAGTGTGATACCATTCTAACTACCACTCATCTCATCAATCACTTGTCTTCCTGTATCCTTCACTTCCAGACACAATTAGATTGCCTTAAAGAATTCTATCCCTCAATCTGTTTCATTCCTAATGTTTCAATTCGAGTGTTCAGATGCACAACCTATGTCCATAGTTGTGGTCCTAACCAAACTAAATTCACTCATATGGCTCAGGCTTGCATTTTTGTTAGGTATTCTCTGCACAAACAAGGCTATAAATGTTTTCATCCATCTTCACTTAAGTAGTTTGTTAGCATGGATGTTATCTTTATTGAAGATCATTTGTTCTTTCTCGTTAGCCTACTTCATAGGGAGATTGTGAGTGAAATGTTTTACTATATGTTTACCTTAGAGTCTACTTGTCCTATTGTGGTTACCTTACCTGACCCTACACCTTACAATATAGTCCTACCCACAAATCAAGTTCCCTGAAAAACCTACTATAGAAGAAATCTAAAAAATGAAGTTAAATCTTCTATTGTTCAGACGACTCTAGTCTAGGATTGTGAACCAATAAGAGATCAAGGTATGAATGATTCCATTAACTCAAATAGTAATAACAGAATGAGTAAGAATGATAGGTTTGAGATGATCTCAACTGACTCACATACCAATAGTAAGGCATGTGAGAATGACGGGTTCGAAACAGCTGTTCCAAAAGATATGGCTAAGTGGGGCAGTATTGATGGGATCATTATAGATAAAGAGGACATGAATGATGAGAACAAGGTTGTTGTTGAACATACTGAAAAACAAAACTAAGTCAAACAATTCTGAAAATATCAGTAAGTAAGATTCATCTATTGATCTTCCTATTGCACTGTCAAAAGGTACTAGGTCTTGTACAAAGCACTCTATATCTAATTATTTGTTATACGAGAATATCTCACCATAGTTCGGGGATTTTACTACTAGCCTTGACTATACCACAATGCCTAAGAGTATCCACCTTGCCTTGGAGTGTCTGAAGTGAAAAACTGTTGTCATTAAAGAAATGAGAACCTTAGAAAAGAACAAGACTTGAGATCTCTGTAAACTTTCTAAGGGATACAAAACTGTTGGATGAAAATGAGAGTTTAATACTCAAGTACAGAGCATATGGTACAATTGACACACATAAAGCCTTACTTGTTACAAAAAGGTTCACTCACACTTATAGGATTTGACTATTCTGAGAATTTTTGTTATGTTGAAAATTTGAACACTATTAGAGTTTTGTTATCTATTGTAGTGGATAAAGATAGGCTCTTCTAACAACTTGATGTTAAGAATGCATTCATGGATGGGGATCTTAAAGAGTGAAATGTACATGAGTTCACCTCTAGAATTTGAAGCTCAATTTAATAATCAGGTTTGCAAGCTTTGAAAGACCTTATTGTTGGTTTTTTATTGTGCTCTATAATAAGTTTATGGATAATTTGTTTATTGTTTAATTATTTAATAAAATTTATTATTCTCATTATTATTCAATTTCATGTTATTGTATAATAATATCCATGAATATGTTATTATATCCTAAATGTTCCTAATCGATTATTATTGCGAGAAGAATATTAAATTAAGATTAGTATGAAATATAATTGATAATCATAGGACGATGATATATGTAGAAACATAAATTATAATGATTTTTTCTTATTAGAGAATAATAATTGGACTGGCCCCTTTTAAGATTATTACATGGACATGTGTTATAAATAATCTCAAATAATTTATTGTTGTTATCCTTAAGCCTAAGTTTATCATAGTGTCAAACATAAGAATTAATCTATTCTGATGCAATCAAACGTTATCTTTAATTGGATAATTATAAAGGTTGTACTAGAATATGTTATGAATTATTAGTTGACAATGATTAATCAAGATGGAATTTATCCTTCTTATTATGGAGAGATATCTTTGGGCTTTTAATTAAGAGTGAGTGTGGAAATACATGGTCGTGCTATAAATTACTTAATAATGGTATTGATGTCATTTATTATTTCAATATGCTTATTAATCGAGAAAGCAATTGAATTAGATAAGATGACTTTGTCCATGCCTTATATTCAATTATAGAATTGGGTGATAAAAGGATTAAAGTAATAATTATATTAGGCTATATTGGATTACTCAGTTAATTTAATATGGGTAGCCATAATGTCTTGCTAGAGACCAATTATGACTTATGGAGCATAAAACGAGTTGTGGACCCATTGCTATATTAAATAAACCTAACAGGTCGCAGAAAAAGAATTGGGATGATTTTTCTTTAGACTTGGTAATTAATAAGCCCAATAAGAGAATTTGAAAGGGACTTTTGCAAAAATAGCAAAAAAAAATTATGATAATAAGGCCCATATCATTACATTTTCTAATTTCAAAAGTAACAAATTTAAAAACTGATAATCATCTGATAACCCTCTGATAACCATTGTTGTCTAATATCACTAATTTTGTCATATTCGCAATATGCAAAAAATAGGTGTGTCATAGGCTGTTTTTTCTAAATATTTTTGTCATCTGATACAAATTTTTCAATTGGAAACTTATATTAGGAATCGTAATTAATAAGACCAAATGGAGAATTGGAACCTTATTAGAAATTCTAAGCTTATTAGAAAACCCCAGGAAGCCTATAAATAAGACCTTATGGCTCTTAATTTACATACAAACAAAGACATAAAAAATAGTTCTACCCGAAAGAGTCAAAATTCTTACTTTGTGAGGTTCTAGTAGACCCGAATACGAGGAGGCAAATTCCTAGTTCGTCTATGGATACTGTCAGAGAACGCTTGTAATCTCGCAGCATTTTGGTGATAGGAATTGGAGGATCGTTCTTATAAAGAACAAAGGAAATTTTATTTGAATAAGTTTGGCATAAAGATATGTTTATTCGTGATTTAATTGTTTATGCACGATCTGTTTACGTTCTAGGGTTAGATAAAAAAAATTTATGTTAATTTTGCTGCGTCTATCCTTAGTTCATTTTTCAACACTTATATAGGTTGAAACAATCACCAATAGCATGGTTTGATAGATTTTTCACTTTCATCAATTCTTAAGGGTACAATCAGGGGCACTCCAATCTCACCTTGTTCACCAAAGTCTCTAAGGCATGGAAAATTACAGTATTGATTATTTATGTCGATGGCATTGTGTTATCTGGGGATGATATTGATGGGATCGTTCAACTAAAGAAGAGAATGAGGTTTGAGTTTGAAATCAAAGACTTGGAAAATATAAAGGCATCTCAGTGTCTCAAAGAAAATACACCTTTGATTTACCAGCTGAGACAGGTATGTTAAGATGTCATCCTGCTGACACACTCATTGAGTTCAATGCCAAACTCGAAAGTTCAGGTGACAAGGTTCCTGTTGATAAAGAAAAATATCAACACCTGATGGTAAAGCTAATTTACTTATCTCATACTAGGCCTAACATCTCTGTGAGCACCGTCAGTCAGTTTATGCAGGTACCTTATGAGGATCGCATGGAAGCGGTTAACAAGATTTTGAGGTATTTAAAAGCAACTCCTAGTAAAGGTCTTAGATTGAGGAAGACTGACAAAAGATGTGTTGAAGCTTATACTAATTTTGACTAGGTAGGATCTATTGTTGATAGAAAGTTTACCTCAGGATATTGTACTTTTGTGTGGGACAATCTTGTTACTTATAGACGTAAGAAGCAAGGAGTTGTGCCTAGAAGTAGCATTAAAGCCGAATACAAGGCTATGAGTTTGGGGATCTGTGTGGAGATCTAGCTTCAGAAGGATGTTATCTGATCTTTGTGAAGACTATGAGGTGCTTATGAAGCTATTCTACAATAACAAGGTAGCGATTAACATTACAAATAACCCAGTCGAACATGACAGGACTAAACATGTGGAGATTGACAGGCACTTTATCAAAAAGAAGCTTGACGATGGAAGCATCTGCATTTCCTTACATACCCTCAAGTCAACAGATTTTGATATCCTCACAAAGGGACTATTTAGACAAAACTTTGATTTATGTGTTCAACAAGTTGCTTCTTTATGACATTTACTTTCCAACTTGAGAGGAGTATTAGAAATAATAGACTTAGGTGATGTTGAAAACCCATGGATAGCTAAGATTTAATTTCCTCAATTTTTTATTATTCTTTTAATTAGGCTCGTGTTGCATATAAATATTTTTTTCCTTTGAACATCTATTAACATCAGAAAATAATAAGAACAAAATATCATGGCTTTTCTCACGGTAGTTGAGTTTTCATGTAAATCTGTGTATTTTTTGTTTCTACTTTTACTAAAAATAATTCTTGTTCTTTCAAAGAACCGAGATATTCATCTGTGATGGCTCTAGCTATTCATGAAATAGATAGTTTGATGGCAAAAATGATTTTGGTCCACGTGATACAAAATTTAATGTCATTCTTGAATGGCTCAAGGCTCACCAATGTATCCGATCCTGGCATACTGAAGGACTTGATGACAGAAGAAAGGAAGAAGAATCTTGTGAACTGATAGCATATATTATCAAAAACGAAACTGCTTATGAAATCTGGACAAAGCTTGATGAACTACTACACTAAATATATTTCAACTAAAATATGTTAAAGAGGGAGGATAGTTTTCCATTGCTATCTATCAACAGTAGAACATGTTTAAAAAATTATATTTTTCTTCTACTTCTTTAATATGTTTAGCACACTAGTACTTCTATCATTCATAAATATGTAAAGCCTTTTTTTTAAATGTAGTTATTTTCCAATCATTCGAAAATTGGTTTTTAGATAAATTGGATTAAATTGAATGAAATGGATTTGTTAATTGGAGTTAATTATTTTATTTCATGGAATTGGTTGAATTAAGTTGCTTCAATTTTTGATAGAATTGGATTCTTTTCATTTTCGAGATGGTAGGCATATTGAATAGACAATTATAGGATCACCCTCATCCACACAAGTTAAAGAACATTTCTTTGTGAGTAGGAGTTCACAACTCATCATAATTCAAATTGAGTTATTAGGTTATTGTGAATTGAAGAAACAATGTTATATAACTAGAATTTTTTGCACATGATACCGTTAACTCACATATCTTCACATGAATGATTTGAATCAAATTATTGGCACTACATTTATGAAAGGAGCGTTTGTAAAAATTGCAAAAAAAATTATGATAATAGAGTCCATGTCACTATATTTTTTAAATTACAAAAGTAGCAAATTTAAAAGCAATATATCTAATTACTTGTTATATTTACAATATGCAAAAAAGAGGTATTATGAGCTGTTTTTTTTTCTAAATTTTTTTGTCATTTGATACAATTTTCTTTTATAAAAGTAGGTCGTTTTCATAGTGTCACCAGAATAACACACCCAACTTTAACTTATCTATATGATAAAAATCTTTCAGTTTCATGTATTAGCCTTGGAACTTAATTTATCAGATTATGAGATATTATAAATAAAATCTAATTTATTATATAAAAAATTGTTTTAACACATTACAAGATTAAGGACATAAATTCCAACAGCTTCTTTTCTAGATGGCACCTAGTTTTTCAGTTGCAAAATCCAAGGAAATCTCTAGGTTAAAAGAAGAGCTTGATCTTCTAGTATACACCTTTGATACATTTTATGTATCGAAGAAATGTGAACTAATTTAATTAATCCATCAAACGTCAGATAAATATGTGATTAAGAGAGTTAAATCAAACTAATATAGTTCACAAGAGTTACTTAAAATTATATTATATGTGCATTATATATTTAGTTATTTTCTTAATTACGACCTCCCTTAAAACAAAACCACCTTAAACCGATACAATACACCCTTCGCTTTCAATCTTCAACCTTTCTTTTCCTCTTTTAACCCTTTCTTGTTCTCTAATTTCTTCTATAATCTCTGTCCTAAAACTAAAAAAGCTTGATTCCTCGGCAAATATAATCATTTTTTTTCTTTTTCTTTTTCTCTTCTTTACCATCGAACTCTTCGCTTCAAGCAATCCACAAGTTTCCATTCATTTTCAGCTGCCATGAGGTATAATTTCTTCACTATGGTATTTTTTTTTTTTTCAATTTCCGACTAGAACTTGGAGATTTCATGGTCGTTATCGAAATTCAAGCCTCCATGTGGCTGTCGTGGAGCAAATCGGTGGTCCAGATTCATGATGAGCTTTCACAACTTCTAAGTAAAAAGTGTCATAGTAGCAAAATAGAAAAAGTAAAAAAGTGTGTGACACGCTTTAAATATCATATTTATAAACACCATTAAAACACCCTATCTTTCTGAGAAAATTTATAAATGCTTTTAAATTGTGTCTAGAATTGGCATTAGTTTATGTTCTTACCAATTTTTATTTGAAACAAGCACTAATCTTATAAGTCAAACTTTAAATTTATTCCTTTTCAATTTCCGAGAAATGATGGAATTTACGTTTCATTTTTCATGATGAAATTTTATACAGAATATGATATACGTTATGCCATGCAATACCATATATGAACACACAACTAATATTTAATAATACATCTCACTCCACAACGCAAAGAACAACTCTGCCCTTGGCCACTCTTCATCACTTCCTCTTTGTAAGTTTAATTCAATCCTTCTTTTTCTTTTTTTCTTTTGGTAGATTAAAATTTTTTAATTTTTTGTTTTGATAATCATGTTCTTTTACTAATTTTGTTTGCCTTTCACTTAAATTTTTAGGCTTTGGTTGTTTGATTATATTCTATGTTTAAATCCTAATTTCTAATCTATTTTGCAATAATTTCTTTCACTTATTTCCAAAGCTGAACTTGAATAATTTTTTTGTTACAATATTTGTATTTATAAATCAACTGTGGAATAATTTTTAAAAGTTTTCCGTTCTTGGGTTAGCCTATAATGTATTTAACACCATTAACATTTTTCACTTACTAGCCATTTCATTTTACATTAATACAGAAATCTAAGTATTTATATGAAATGTTTGTAAATGTTTAAGGTCCATCACCTATCTAATTGATATTGGGCTTCAGTGTTAGTTTCACCATTAATTTTGAATAATTATAATTGATAACAATTTTAGAAATAATAATTAAATATATAACAATATTTTTTTAAAAAATTGCAAACATAGCAAATCCTATCAATGATCGACTTCGTCTATCGTTGATATACCTTTATTGTTTATCAGTAATAGACCAATATTTGTAACATTGTATATCAGTGATAAATTCCTATCATTGATAGACTTTGAAAGATTTTGCTATAATATCTACAATTTTTTAAAGAGGCCCTTGTTGAATAGCAAAAAAAAAAAATTATGGTAATAGGGCTCATGTCACTGCATTTTCTAAATTGCAAAAATAGTAAATTTAAAAGTCGATAATCCTATTATTACCGTCTAGTAGCTCTCCGATAGCCTTATGATTATTGTCTGATATCACTAATTTTGTCATATTCGCAATATGCAAAAAAATATGTATCATGAACTGTTTTTTTCTTTAAAATGTTTTTTTCATTTAATGCAATTTATCTTTTTTTAAAAATCTTTCTAAATACTTAATTATTTTTAATCTAATTATTATATTTGCAACTATTCTTTTTTAAAAACTAAACTTATATCCATATTTAACTACATTCGTTTTGTTCCTCTACTCTAATAGATGTTTCAATTATGTCTAAGTTCTCAACTCTTTAGCATCAATACTTTTAAGAGAATTTGTCAAAAATAGCAAATTTAACAAAATATTTACATCGTATAATAAATTTCAGATTCTATCAATAATAGGCATTGATAGACCTATTATTGATAGACAGTGATATAGACAGTGATAAAAACTTATCAGTTTCGATCATTGATAGAATTTAAAATTTTGCTATATGTAAATATTTTAATTTATTTTACTATATTTGAAAATCTCACTACTTTTAATTTTGTCTATTAATTTTACAATTTTAGTACTTATTCTAAAAGATATTATTAAAATTCATTCAAAACAATATCACATATGCAAATCGATATCGAGAATAAAGCTTTTTATATATAAACTAAGCTGTTATATAATAAAAATTGACAGTTAATTTTGAATAGATTTTTTATGATAGAGAGTAAATTTATTACAAGTTTTAATTTATAGGTAGAGAATAATGGTTATTAGTTTAAAAGTAGGTATAGAGATTAAATTGTTATCATAGTTAATGGTACTAAAAAGTTTAGAGAACAAATGTATTTTCTAAACCTCACAATTCAAAAATGACATTATAATTTTAAAAATTCAACCCAAATTTTTAAAATAAAAAAATTAGAGGACGATGAAAACCATTGGTATCAAAATGTGAGGAATTAGAATATAAAAACAAATTAAGCCTATATTTGATAATCATTTTTGTTAGTAATCATTTAGTTGTTTTTATCTTTTAGAAGTTAAGTCTATATATATTAAACCCACTTTCATCTTTTTTTTTTTTTTACTTTTAACCAATATTTTAAAAAATCAAGTTAAAATTTAAGTAATAAAAATAGGTTTTAAAAAGGGGAATTTTTAAAAATAATAGATTTTACAAAATATTTACAACCTATAGCAAAATCTATCACTGATAGTCATTGATATACTATCAGTTATAGAATCCAAAATTTTACTATAGCTTGTAAATATTTTAATTTATTTTGCTATTTTTAAAAATGTTCCTTTTAAAAAATTGTTTTTGTTTTATTGAAAATTTAGCTTAAAATTTAACCATTGTACTTAAAAAAGGTAAATTATTATAAAAATTAGAGCAAAAGTTTATTTAATTTTCAAAAACCAAAAATAAAAATTGAAATAATTATTAATTAAACACCCTAAATAAATTGTGAAATGAGATGTAATGAGTAATTTCTGTTCTTTATTTCTTTTTCAGGCGATGATTATTATAGCAACAATATTTACATTTGCAATGGCGATTGTTGGATGGGTTTATGTAGCACTCAAACCACCAAGCCCAAAGATATGTGGAACACCAAATGGTCCTCAAGTAACTTCACCAAGAGTTAAGCTCAACGATGGAAGGCATTTGGCCTACAAAGAATTTGGAGTTCCTAAGGAAAAGGCTCAATACAAGATCATTGTTTCACATGGCTATAATGATTCCAAAGATACGCACATAGCTGTTTCTCAAGTATGACCCTCTTATTATTCGTCTCTCTTCTTTATGAATGTCTTTTCCTAACAAATTTTGATGTTTAAAGACTCACATAGATACAGTTATTGAGAAGTTCGTAAATTTATTAGACATCATTTACAAAAGTTTTGAAACTTTCTGATACTTAAAATCACAAATTTTGCATTGATGTTGCCGATTAGGTAAAAATAGAAATGTATTAAATAATGTGTAGATGTTGTCATGTGTGGACCTCAAAACATAAGTTGCATACATATTGATGCTATTTACATTATTTATGATTTTGGTCCTATACATATAGTAGTACAACTAAATATGTCTCATTTGATATTTGCTTTTCTAATAATAAATAATTCTCTTCCTCGGTTGGTAGATGTAGTTAGTTAACACGTTGTTAGCGAATGGATGTGTCAATTTTCCTACTTTTTATGTTTTATGTTATTTTTTGTTGTTTGATTTCATAGCCCATTATATTGATAATAATGAATGATCTCAGGAATTTATGGAGGAGGTTAAAGTATACATGGTATTATATGATAGAGCTGGTTATGGAGAGAGTGATCCATATCCATCACGTTCAGTAAAGACAGAAGCATTTGACATCGAAGAATTAGCAGATAAATTGAAGCTTGGAAGCAAATTTTATGTTATTGGATGTTCATTGGGAGCATACCCTATATGGGGTTGTCTAAAATACATTCCACACAGGCATATAATAATTATATTTGATTTTTTTTCTCTACAATATTAATAATTAATTAATAACTATTGTTTTTCACTTTGAGTACTAAATATCTCAATTAATTAATTTTGCAGACTCCTAGGAGCTTCCTTGGTAGTTCCTTTTCTGAATTATTGGTGGTCTTCCATTCCATCATCATTGTCAATACAATCATTTTGGAAACTTCCTTTATGTTTCAAGTTTACGTTTGGAATTGCACATTACACTCCTTGGTTATATTATTGGTGGACCAAACAGAAATGGTTTCAATCAACGGGGATAGAAGTTTTGTTTACTAATTCAGATTTGGAGTTATTAAAGGACGTCATGAACTGCCCAACTAGTTTTAAGGTATTTTTCGTCTTTCAAATAAATCTTACAATTCTTTATTTTCTTTTTGGAAGTTTATTGATTGTGTTTGCATCGTGAGTTCTACCATATATATATATATAGAAAAATTATGTTAGAACCTATCAATGATAGCTATTCATATCCATCATCATCCTTGATTCATCATTATTGATAAAATATGAAATTTTGCTATATTTTGATTTATTTTGCTATATTTAAAAGTTGTTCTATTATTTAATTATAATTAGTTTTGCAGAAATATTAATAAATTGGTTAATATTTGTTTGATTATATATTTGTACAAATGAATTAAATGTAGTAATGAAGTTTTTGAATGATTAAAGTTAATCGTCAAATAAAATTTTCAGATGATCAATTTGTTTTTAAACATTACAAATGAATTGGAATTTTTTAAATATAGCAAGATAGATAAATGTTGAAAGACGTTGAATCACTTTCTCATATTTCCCAACATCATATAATAATTATGGTTTTCAAAGAACATATGTTTTATATAATTTTTGTAAATAATTGTTTGGAACATTTTTATGTCTCTTCTAATATTTTTACTGCCAACCAAGTTCAGGAAAAAATAAGACAGCAAGGTGAATATGAATGTCTTCATCGAGACGTATTGGTTTCTTTTGGAAAATGGGAGTTTGATCCCACTGAATTGACAAATCCATCCACTGAGAATAAGAGATCTGTTCATTTGTGGCAAGGCGGTGCAGATCTTGTCATCCCGATCGAATTTAGTCGTTTTGTGGCACAGAAACTTCCATGGATTCATTATCATGAGGTTCCCAATGCTGGCCATTTAATAGTTCATGATGGTGAAAGCCTTAAAGCCATAATAAGGGCACTTATAGCTGAATAACTTTATTCTCCTTCTGTTCATTTACTACTGTTCTTTGTGTTCTTACTTTTCTGAGGTGTTTGGACTATATTGAGAAAGCTTTCGTTATAGTGTGACAGATCATATTTTTTGAATTTATTATTTTGAGTTTAAGTTTCACTGCTTATATTATATAGTTCTGTTCCATCTAAAAATGAATATGTTTGGAGTTCTGGGTACATTAGGAATATTCAATTATTCAAATAGAGTATTCGTCAACTATTTAAAAATGTTTTTGTAAAAAAATTAAACAAAATTGAGTTTTTTTTTAAGAAAAATCTCATGTCAATCCAAATAAATTGAAGCTTGTAATATTAGCATTTATCTTAATAATTATCCATATTTTAATAAAGATTAGGGATAATTGAAAATTTAGCCATTAGATTCAAAATAATTAAATATATAGCAATATTTTAAAAAATTTGCAAATATAGCAAAATTTGTCAAATTCTATCAATGATAGAAATCTATCAACGATAAACCATAATGCAAATATTGGTCTATCATTGAAAGACCATACGACTCTATCAGCGATACAAGTCTATCAACTATAGTTTTGCTATATTTGTATTTTTTTTTTAAATGTTGTTATATCCTTAATTATTATTCCTAAAAATGGTCAACAATTACAATTACCCTAAAGATTATTTATCTTTTAAGATTATTGACAAAACTTTAGATGGAACCTTTTCAAAAATGGAATTGTTTAATTATATTAAGAATAGAAGACTTCACAATTACTTTAAAAGCATTGATAGGGTCAGGTGCAAATCAAAATTGTATTCAAGAATGTTTAATTTTCTATTTTGTGAAAACCGCAAAGGTTCTTAAAGGAGCAAATGGAAAAAGATTAAGTATCAAATTTAAACTTTCAAAAGTACATGTTGTAATAAAGAACATTGTTTCAAAACATCTTTTTCTTTTAGTTATGAATCCGTTGCAAGGACATGAACCTGGGTCTCTTAAGTGAGAGCCAAGTATCCTAACCAATCTCAATATGGATTTGAAAAGGTCAAAGAACCAGGTTCTTCTTCATAAACCATAAGTGAAAAAAAAAAATTGTAGACGTTTTGGCAAAAAGAAACTAACCATGAATAGTTCCTATTTGAAAACCAAAATACTCTAAACCAAACCTTGATGTAATCTTAGGAGTAGGATTGAGAAAAAAAAGATTTTCAAAGGGATTTTTCTATAAAAATACACTGCTTCCAATGAGTTAGATTGATTACTTTAAAAAATTTTAATTTTGAATAAGCGATTTTTGAAGGATAATCTTTGTCAGGTACATGAGTTATTTCTATAGGCTTGGTGTCTACTAGAATAAACTCAAATATCTAAACCACACTCTATGATTTTAGAGGTTAATTGAGCATAAGTAAGGCTTTTCCAAGATATCTACTCAAGGTACATTTTGTTGAGGGAGTTGTAGACTCGTTCTGCCATGAAACTTGGAAGTTCATCAATGAACCATTTCTTTCCAATGTCTGGCATTGCAATCCTTGAAGATGAAAATCCTGAACAAGAACATATCTTTGTACCATCTAAAGTTTCCAATAGAGGAGCATTTTAGATTTTTTTTTATTATTTTCCTCTCATTGTCTATATCAGAGTCACTTCCTAGGCTGAAGTGTTTGTTGATTGCGTAGAGAATAACTTCTACAGCGTACTCTCACTCTTCTTCTACTTCTTGAGTTACTAAAGTTCCATCTTCAATTTTAATTGTCTTTCTAATTTTTGTCTTATGTGAAAATAATAAATATAGTAAGCGCCTTTTAGTTATACCATTTGCATTAAACTATACGTATAGCTACAACATAGAAAGGTAACGAGACAGTGAACTTTGTTAACCTAGTTCGGCAAATATGCCTACATCTGGGGAGCATTCTGGCTCAAATGAGGAATTTTATTTGAGATTGAGAATAAGCAACTTAGCATATAAGCTATATATGAATAGTTAGAACAACAACTAATCATAAACGTCAGGCTCTCGCTGAACATTGTACAATCTCATTAACAAAAGATTCAGGCTCCCCCTGAACATTAGTGCTGATTTCACAATTTCATCAACCTACTGATTGACATGATATACAAACTGGCATCGGCTCCCCCTGATGTTCAGAATTGCATCTTCAGTTCCCCAGTCTTCATGTGGGCAAGTTCCTCAAGGTCATACATGCAGTCACACACTGAACACGTAGGTTATGGGAATATCACATTCAAAAATACAAACAAAATAATTCCATTCACCTTTGTTGCTGTTTGTTCACAAAGAAGTCTTACGATACAGTATGCAAAAACAACACACCAATTTTTTCTTCTACTGCTTGTATTTACCCAAGATATTCATCATATTTTTCTATTACACCAGATTATTCTACCATAAAGTAAGGAACAACATTTATGTAGATTCCTTCATGATAGGAACTATCTCAAGTAATTATTCATTAAACAAATAATAAAGAATTAAGTTGCCAAAATATCCTAACAAACTCACCCTTTTTGGCACACTTGTAAAATTCTTTTTAGGCTCAACCCGAAACATCAGAGACACACAGCAGCACAACATGAGAACCAACAACCAACAGGTAAACCCAAAGACGACATTGAAACAAGCAGATAGAACCAACCAACACATCCAAACAGCCTAACATACCAAATTTCCAGCACACCAAACAACAACACCACGCGAAACCAGAAAATGCAGTCAAAACATTCATCCATTCAATTAGTTTACCACGTTACAAGATCCCACGAAACAACACTACTGAAGGAACAACAAAATAATGAATCAATCATCACACAATCAGTACAAAACAAAATATGTGATCATCATTCAATCATCAGTCAGCAGTCAGAGCATGGATCATCTCTCCCTTTGAGCATGAAGAAGAATTATACAAAAGGAACACCTGATGAGGACGAAATTGACTTTAAGTACCGAATCAAGAAGTCCACTTCAGTCTTACGATCTGAGAGCAAAGAGATAGTTGAGGATAAAGCTCAAGACTCAGCTATCAGAGAGTTCAATACACGATCAATATCCCCATTAGCCATTGAGGAACTCGAAGGCACACCAGAAGAGAACAGATTAGCAGATCGAGAGGAGGAACCAGCATAGTCAATGTCTGAAACATGGGACCCCTGGAACAACTTATAACTCAAAGAAGTTGTGTGTGGATGAGGGCCAGGAGCATCAAACGAATTGAGAATGTCAGGACACAAATGAGTAAGCAAGCTTGACAGAAAATGAGGGAGAGCAATGGGAATCTTCACCCCAAACGTACCCACATGCCAAAGAAGCTGAGAGTAAATAAAGCCCCCCGTATCCACAGTGATCCCAGTTCCAATACGAAACAAAAAGGTGGCCAAAGCAACAGACACTGTCGAGGCGTGAGAGGATGGAAACCAATTGGCAATGCCAATTTTATGTAGGATGGCATATTTGACGCTGAGAGAGGCAAGGAGAATACCTGACACGGGCCAGACAGAGATTGACCCTCCAGTCAAAATTGAAGCCAACATCTCGGTAGCAGGTATGGACAAATCAGCATTTTCAACAAAAGTAAGACCAAGAAAATCATTAATGACCAAAGGAGAAATAGTAATTTGATGTCCTCGAACATGGATAACCTGATAGTTGGGACTACTGGGATCATCAAAATCTAAGGGTAAATTTGCAACCAGTTTACGAATCAACTTAGGGTAGAAAGGACCAACATTATGGATAGTACGAGATAAACCCGAACGAGTAATAAGGTCCATGATTATCGTACAAAGCTGATGCTTATCAGAAATATTCACCTCATCAGCCAACCGGCGTTGCATTACAAACTTCCAATGTTGAGCGTTTTCCTCATAATGGAAAGAGAATCCATCTATAGGAATGGAAGGAACGTTACGAGGGAAGCGTCTACGACCAGTCTTGATAGTCATTCCTCGTGGTTCAGGAACATCGCAAGATGAAGGAGAAGGAGACGAATGTGTAGGCGGGAAAGACCAACAGGTGCTTGAACTAGAGGGACAGATGGAGGCACTGAGGATGGAGCGTCAGGCGAACCAGGAGGAGGAGGGTTGGAACATGGACCAGAAGCTGGACCAGAAGCCTCTGACTCAGACAATGATGAAGTAGAATCTGCCAGAGTCGTTCCTTTTGAGGAAGGCAAACTTTGTATCCTAGTAGAGCTCCCTAGGACAGATGAGTTGGTGCTAAATCGTGTCCGCAATAGCTCCGCCAAAGAGACATCATCTTAAGAATCAGTAGAGGTGCTCGAAGATTTTCTCAGAGAACCACCATGCACTGAATCAGAACTCCCCGAACTCATAGTATAGGGAACCTTTCCTCGATCAGCTAACTGCACATACGAACAACGGGTAGGAATACTCTTCGTATGTTTGCCTCTCATGCGTACACCATGAATGTTAGATTGAATGCCAACCAAATATGGAAGCAACAGCTCTTGATAACATCCTTTGCGTGTACAAACCATGGTGATTAAATAGAGAAACCACACCGCAAGAAAGAAGAAAAGGCGCTTGAGAAATGGAATGATATAAGGAACCTCTACAATGACTCCGTCGGACATAAATGTTATTCCCGCCAAAATAAAAAGTGAAAGCTCATGGGCCAGAAATATGGCAAAAAAGAATATAAAAATAAAATATATAAAATGGCCCAACCATATGCGGGCAGGAAGCAAACGAGTGACAAACTCCCAATTCTGCTCTCAAGTACTCAAATGAAGCAGCATCAAAAGGTTTTGTACAAATATCTGCCAAGTGGAGATCCGATCAAACTTGGACAAGTGACACAACGTTTTCTTCAACTAAATTTTGAATGAAATGATGACAAATATCAATGTGCTTGGTGCGACTGTGTTGAACAGAATTCTTAGAGATGTCAATTGCACTCATATTGTCACAGTAAAGAATCATAGTATCTTGAGACAAACGATATTCTGACAGCATTTGCTTCATCCAAACTATTTGAGCATACGCACTACCTGCTGCAATATATTCTGCTTCCGCGGTGGATAATGAGAAATAGTTCAGTTTTTTACTAAACTAGGAAATCAAGTTGTTTCCCAGAAAAAAACATCCAGCCTTCACCGCTTTCCAAACATTCACATCCAGCGATTTCAAATACGAGATCATTCGAGTTTTCCAATAGGAATAATTATTTCCATCCAACATAGGAGGTCTTGAAGCAACAGCACTTCTCTAGCTGCTTCCATTTGTATCGCACCCACTCTGATACCAATTGAAAATAATAAATATAGTAAGCGTCTTTTAGTTATACCATTTGCATTAAACTATACGTATAGTTATAACATAAAAAGGTAATGAAACAATGAACTTTGTTAACCTAGTTCGGTAAATATGCCTACATCTGGGGAACATCCTAGCTCAGATGAGGAATTTTATTTGAGATTGAGAATAAGCAACTTAGCATATAAGCTATACATGAATAGTTAGAACAAAAACTAATCATAAATGTCAAGCTCCCTCTGAACATTGTACAATCTCATTAACAAAGGATTCAGGCTCCCCCTGAACATTAGTGTTGATTTCACAATTTCATTAACCTATTGATTGACATGATATACAGACTGGCATCGGCTCCCCTTGATGTTCAGAATTGCATCTCCAATTCTCCAATCTTCATGTGGACAAATTCCTCAAGGTCATACGTGCAGTCACACACTGAACATGTAGGTTATGGGAATATCACATTCAAAAATATAAACAAAATAATTCCATTCACCTTTGTTGCTGTTTGTTCACAAAGAAGTCTCACGATACAGTACGCAAAAATAGCACACCAGTTTTTTCTTCCACTGCTTGTATTTATCCAAGATATTCACCGTATCTTTCTGTTACACCAGATTATTCTACCATAAAGTAAGGAACAACATTTACGTAGATTCCTTCATGATAGGAACTATCTCAAGTAATTATTCATTAAACAGATAATAAAGAATTAAGTTGCCAAAATATTCTAACATTATGGGTTTTAATTGCTTCTCTATGTTCATTAGTTAGGGCATGATCCCACCACATTTTGAGGCTTCCACTAAACCAATTGATTAGAATCATAGCAACTTCTCCACTTATATGACCATTGGATTCATAGGCTATGGAACATGTTGAAATATTATTCAATATGTTATAAATTTTATATTTTGGAGTTTCATCAATATTCCAAATATATATGGGTTCTCCATCAAATTCAATATTTACGGCATACCTTTGTCTTTGCTCTATTCATTTTCCCAAAAAATGAAGGTCAAGGATGAAAATTTAATTGATCTCTCCTATTAACAAATCTTCCAAAGTTTATCTTGTTTATTTTTTTTTCTTCTTTGTTGACTAAACTATTTTCAAAATAGTCCAAGAATTGAGCTGCATCTTCTTGTTTAAGAACATTAATTGAACTTTTGCCTCTTATAATGTGTAGGTGTTTATTGATTTCTTCAAAAAGCTTTTATTTTTGTGTTTTTATTTTAACTTTTTCTAAGAGGTGGAAAAGATCGAGAGGTTCGTCAAGAGTAGGAGGATTGAAATTTTTCTCTAACTTGAAGACTTGACTAGCTATTGAAGAAAGCATTCTATTAGCATAATTATTTTGGGCTTGGACGCTCGTTATTTCTTTATTTGTAGGATCTTTGTGCTCTTCGGATTGTTTAACAATCTAAAAAGATTTTGCTATAACATTATCGTTATAAAAGCTTTTGAACTCAACATCTTCCATTGAAGGATAATCAACTTTGATTTCTTCTCTTTGAATTTTCCGTGATTCCTTTTCTTTGATTGTGCAAAGATGGTCAAACTCTTTCCATTGATTAAATCATCTAAAAAAGGCAATATGTTCTTGAAGTATTTCAAGAGTTTTGAAATACTCTTCTGTGAATAGCTTCCTTTCTAATTCAAAGTAGGTTTTGAAGAAAGAAATTCTTTCAGTACGATTTGCTTTGCAAATAAATTCCTTTTGTAGGGATATTTTGTCAAGCTGAAATTTTGATTGGAGATAATTACATTTAATTTAGATTTGTTATCCATTTATGTTTGAGTGGGAGAATGAGGAAGATTTTCTTCATAAATTCTATTTAGTATTCTTGATATAATCTAACAGGTTTAAGTTTTAGGTTAGGTATTGACTCACCCCTAATACTAAATTTATTGGATAGTCTTGAACTCATGTTTTCTTTAACAACAGGAAATCTAGGCGATTCATTTTCAAATTTGATCCCTACTTTCCCATTAGGGCACTATGATCTGGGAAAACTCTTTTTCTTTTTTTGTCTTTTTTTTTAGGGATGAAGACATTACCTAAAATCCATTGGAGATTTTTTGTAACTTCGTCTCATGAAAGGAGTTTTGGAATACTAACAGAGGATTTAATTAGATTTGTTTCTACCAACATGATTTTCCTTTGGTTGTTAAAGAGATTAAAGCTTTTGGATGCATGATAGTAGTCAAAACTTTGTAAGCAACTTTATAAACAAGTGTTACTTTTTTAACATCTTCTTCAAAATTCAAACCTTGTTCAGTAATATATCTAGACTTAAAGTTTTGAGAATTTGTGAATCATCAAGAGACACCATGGAATTTGGAAAACAATTAAAATAAACGGGGCATTGGCAAAATTTGATTCAATTATTCCTAACAAAAAATTTGAAAAATCTTTATGACGTTTATGACATAAAATTACTAAGACTGGTGTATCCAGTCCAAATTTAAACATTGGTATTAAGGCTACTTTGACAAAACCTATGTGAAGAAATGAATTTTTTTTTTATGCTTTTCAATATCATTTCTTGGAAATAATTGTTTGAACTCAAGTTTTCCATAAACTGGAATTCTTCTTTCAACAACTTTTTACACAACGATTTTCTTTGAAATTAAAAGTATTTTGAAAGTAAATTGTTTTTTAATCAAGTTTAGGAATTCCCCAATTGTGAAAATCATTTTCTATTTTTGTAATACGAATTGATTCATTTGTAGCATCATTTGAATTGGAGAAAGAAGTATGTTGCGCCTCGATTCTTTTTGAGAAAGATCTTTGGAAGAAAATTAGAAGACAAAATATTCTTTAGGAAATTAGACATTTGAAAATTTTAAATTCTCATCCTTAAAATTATTATTTTTCTAAAATTCTATTAATTATAGAAATAAAATTTCTTGAATCGAGAATCTATACCTGTATGTGCGAAGATGAATTACTGCTGACCAACGGTCTCATAACGCTTCCATGCGTCTTAATATCGAGACCACAAACTTAAACATGGACATACAGGTAGATGTAGAGCCTTGATCTTCAAAATTCAATCTCTTGAAATAATAAAAAACTTGAAGAATAAAATTTATTTGAAGAGAACTAAAATGATCAAACTCTTCTCCCTCAAAAATGAAATTTGAAAACGAAAACAATTTTGAACTTTTATCTCGAATGGCTCTAATACCAATTGCTTGATGCTAACCATAAGGAGAATTAGGATAGATAGTGTACGAGAGAAGAAGTCGGTATATTAGGAGCTTATTATTTAGAGCTCGATAATATTTTGTGATATGCTTTGCATTACAACTTGGAAGTCTATTTATAGACCCCAAATTTGAAACACAATTGAAATATAAAATTTTAAAAGATAAAATCAAATTAAACAGGACAAGACCCTTTATCCGATAAGATTTTGAAAAAGAAGATAAGATCGAATCAGACAGGACATGGCCCCTTATTTGATAAGATTCTCGTTTATCTTAAAATCCTAAAAGCTAAATTAATTTATACGAAAAGATAAATGAAAAAAGTTGGAAAACTTACACTTATCTAAACTTATTAAATAACCAATAATGGATAATTATTAATACCTAATCTTCTGATTTTCTTCTAAAGATCTCAGTCGACTCTGAATAATCTTCTGTTTTGACCACTTATTCTTTGTTTGGCTTATCTCTACTTAGTAGCTTGCGGGTTTCTCAATGGAGAAAGACCATACTATTCGCCCTATTTGTACAATCCTTGAGGGAAGCAATTATCTCATTTGGGTGGATCAAATGAAAAGCTTTCTAATTGGACGAAAACTATGGTATATTGTCACTGACAATATAATCTATGAAACCCCAAAAATTTTAGATCTTTGGAACTTGTTAAGAATAGTCAATGATAAGAGAAAAGGGAAGTGTCAAAGCAGAAGCATTAGGCCTTTAGAGGTTAGGATAGGTGGTCAAGGGGCATTAGATAAGCTTTAAATGACATCCTTTGGACGACAAAAGTAGGTGGAGAACCTCCATGGTTAGGCGTTTGACACACATACTAGGCAGCTAAAAGCTTGAAGTTTGGTGAAGTATGCGAGGAAAGCATGTCCTTAGAGGTTATTTAAGGTGTTGAAGGCTATGCAAGAAGGCTAGGTGAGAAAGGAATGAAGGTTAGCAAAGGCTTGTTACAAGGCGAGGATCATGGCATGTGAGGAAGGCTTGGAGGTTTGCAAGGGGCATTGGGCATTTAATATTAGTGAGAAAAAAGAACCATAGAGGTTAGGCATTTTGGGTTGGGGATCAAGGCTATGCGAGGAGACTTGATGCGAGGAGGTTTGATTGTCATAGAGGTTAGCTAGGCGTTTTGGACAACTAAGTGGCATGTTTATAGCAATTTGTTAAGTTAATCCAAGTGTCCTAATGAATACATGCATTTTATGGGCCAAGTAGGTGGTGTAGGAAGGAGATTAAGTGTGGGTTTAAGGAAGGAGGAGGTGTTAACTCATTTTCATGTAAGGCTCCCTATAAATAAACAACTTCAACTAAGAGTTTCTCGCAACTCACTTGTAAAACTTTACTAATTAAGTCTTAAAAGATCAAAAGTTGTGTCTAGTTTGCTGAGGAAGGTTGTTGTGTGAATTGGATCAGAAAGGGTTGGTGTTTGGAGCAACAATAGGCAAGAAGGTCATTCTAAAAGGAAAACTAAGCAAGGTACATTCCTAGAGAGCTATAAAGTTCGTCTTTTGGAATCTGATTCTAAAATGATTAGGTAAGAAAGTTAAGTTATTTTAGAACAACTCTGTAGAAGGACGTTTTCCCAAAAGAGTTATGACTTTAAAGTTATGAGTTTTCAGAGTCGAGTCATGATTCTGGATGAAAAACAATGTTGGTTGAATGACTTGCATGCGTGGGCGAGATGGGCGTGGTATTTTGGTCATAGAGGTTAGTTGGCATGATGTGTGGTTAGCGACAAGGCCATGTCACATATGAGCGGCAAGACACATACTCAGGTTGCACGCATGACTTGCGAAAAGAGGTTAACAGGCGGTAAGCTAGGTGTAACGAGCATTCTTGTCCAGGGCATTGTTTGCCTATGGTTGCTTGTCCAAATACTTTCAATTTATCTTGTCTTTATGTCTTGTATTTAGTTTAGCTTGTTGCTTTTCTTTTTATGTCACAAATGTAGAGTGTGACGATTCGACTTTTTCATATGCAAGCCTACTAGAGCTAAAAATGTTTAAAATCTACTATAGAGGAGGCATAATAGTTGAATCACCGATCAAACATTGTCGTACTCTTTGCAATCAAAGCTTTTCTTTGCAATTGATAGTCTTCCATGCTTTCTTTAACGATGTTTTCAATGAATTTATTTCTCTCTTACATTAATTTATAGAACATTTGCTCAAGAACGTGAATGGAGGTTACATCGTATCGTGAGTTTGTTCGAGATTTTTGGATTTTGATTGACTGGCTTGTTAATTGAGTAGAACAAGTGCCGCACAGTTGCTCGTCTATGTTTGAAAGACTACGATTGTACACTAGACGTGTAGCACCACATAGATAATGACATACAATGGGCATTGTTATATGGCCACGAGCATGCATTTCCCCTCATTGCGAGGTTAGCATGTGGCGTACGTCCCTCATTGTCAAGTTAGCACGCGAGGCCTCCAGGTCATGTGCATGTGTTAGGACTCGAGCCCCTTATCAGTGAGCACCGTTGGGCTATTTTTTAGCTCCTTTGAACTATCTTGATATTTTTTGAAATTTTAAGTAAAGTTTTGGATATTTCCATGATTAAAGGATTAATTATGAAATAAATATGAATTTTTCAGATTAAGGATCCTTAATAGGAATTTCACGACCAAGACTCTGTTCAAGTGCTGTGAGTCACACATTGATTTTTAAAAGTGACTGTTAAACATGATTTCATGTCACACAAGCAATAGTTTGTGAAATGATTTATGAAATATTATTTTCAAGTTATTGTTCAAAGATAAATGTTTATGGAAATGATGTTCAAGCTATGCTATGATTAGAATGATTTACTAAGGAATGCCAAGGAAATGTTTTGTTTTCAAATGGTTTCTCCTAGCCTAAATATTCCATGGGATCTATTGTATACATGTGGTTAACTCCATATTGATGGTAGGTTTGACGAGCCTATAGTTTATGAAGCATCAGGAATGGTATATTTTTTTATGCCTTTAAGGAAGACAATTACAGTAAAAGTTGTTTTCCATCGACTAGTCCGTCTTCGGACGAAATGGTAAATACTGCCCATGGCTATGGAACATTGTCTTACAAAAGCTATGCAAATGATTCAAGTATCATGTTATGAAATGATTCTTCATTGATAAATGTATTTAACTTCAGTTTTATATTAATCTGTTTATGAAAACTTGTTTTATAAAACTGTTGTTCACTAAGTCTTTTCAACTTACTCTTTCAAATGTTTTCCCTCTTTCTAGGTACAGATTGTGATTCTCTGCGTGCTGAACTTACTCCTACCAAGCCATCTAATTTTCAGTCATGTAAAGAATAGATTTGTTAAAAGTGTTACTATATTTATTAAAACTTCATATTTTATATATTTATGAAAGGTATATACAATGGGCTATAGTAAGGTTTAAAAGTATTTCAAAATTTAAAAACTTTCGCTATTAAATGTTTCATGTTCTCATGCAATTATCAGTTAAAGTTGTTTCAGAGGTGAATGGCTTCAACTGACATCACACCACATATCGGGCCAAGCAAACAGGTGCTCGGGATGGAATGTGACATTATCAAACAAACCAAACAGGACAAGGAGGATGATAGTAAATTGATCAAATGCCTCGAAGATTAGGACAGTAAAAATCACCAGATTATCATCAGACTTAGTAACACATCCATACCTTCTATTCATACGCAATTTGGTGCCTTTAAGGATGCTAAAGAGTTATGGGATTTTTTGTCTACACTATTTAAACTATCGAATTAGCTCATTACTATCAATTGCACAGTAGCCTTACCAATCTCAATCAAGATGTGCATCAATCTGTTAACGAATATCTAGCAAATCTTCATCCTATCTGGACTCAAATTGATCAAATTAAAATCAGTAAAGATCATCTTTCGTCTTATTAAGGTCCTTATGGGATTACGTCTAGAATATGAATCTGTTAGGCCTACCCTACTACATCGCAGTCCCCTGCTCTCATTGGATACAACTATTCAAGAGATCTTAGTTGAAGTGAAACGTCTTGGCATCAATCTCTCCAAACAATCTGATGTTGTTCTTACAAACACTTATCCACCCAATGGAGCACCAAACACATTTTGTAAGAATTGTAAGCTCTCTGGTCATAAATTTATTGATTGTCCTAAAATAGAGTGTAGGTATTGCCATAAGTGTCCCAAACTTAACCTTTAATCCAGTGTCCGTTGGTCAATTGTGTTATCTTGGCTTAATTGTTTCTTTTCTCCCAATGGTTGTGAGATTCAGGATCTGCAGACGTGACAAATGATTGGCACAGGTTGCAAAGTGGGAAGATTATTTGAGGTTTTATCACTCCAGCTTCTTCCTCCTTCATCCATCTTTACTCTTGTCATTGACTCTGATAAATATTAGTGGCATCTTCGTCTTAGTCATGCTTCTTTCAAAAAACTTCGTTATTTAATTTATGTAACATTTTGAATAATCTTACAAAGTTTGATCCTTTTAATTGCTTAAATTGCAAACTTGCTAAGCAACCTGCTTTGTCTTTTTTCACTCCATTTCTCTATGCGATAAACCTTTTAATTTAATTTATTCTGACATTTGGGATCCTTCCCCTACTACCACTATCCATGATTATCGCTATTATGTTTTGTTCATTGACAATTTCTCTCGATTTACATAGATTTATTTTCTTAAACATCGGTCTGAATTATCTCGCACTTATATTGAGTTTACTAACATGATTCAAACTCAATTCTCTTGTCTTACAAAAACCTTTCGCATTGATAATGCCTTGGAGTATAAAGACTCCATTGTTCTTTCTTTTCTACCTCGACAGGGCACTCTTGTTCAGCGCTTCTACCCCCACACCTCTCAACAAAATGGGCATGCTTAGTGCAAACATCGCCACATTCTTGACTCAGTACGTGCTCTCCTTCTTTCTGCTTTCTGTCTTAAGAAATTTTAGGGTGAAGCAGCTCTTACATCCATCTATACCATCAATCGTCTTCCTTCTTCTGTTCTTCAGAACATCTCTTCATTTGAAAGACTATATGGTACTCCTCCCAACTACTCTAACCTTAAAGTTTTTTTTTTGTGCCTAATTTGCTCTCTTGCATCCTCATGAACACACCAAACTTGAACCATGTGCCCGCCTCTGTTGCTTTCTTGGCTATGGCACAGAACATAAAGGTTTTTGTTGTTGGGATTCCCTTTCCAACAGACTTCATATATCTTGCCATGTAACGTTTTAGAAGCATACTATATTTTCTCACTTTTCCTTCTTCCACACCTCCTTCTCTAGTTCACATCCTTTCTTCACTGATACATATGTTGACCTTTTTCCACTCTCTAAGTCCACTCCTTATATCGAGCTTGCTCAATCTGCACCTATAACTTCAAATCTGAACCAGTTGTTCATCTTCGATAAGGGTCCTAAACCTACTCCACATACCCCTCTTCATCGTTCTACTCAGGTAAGGAAACCTCTCATCCATCTCCAAGATTATCACTGTTTTTTTTACTATTGTTCATTTGTTGAACCTACCTCTTATCAAGAGGCTAGTATTGACCCTTTAAGGCAGAAAGTGATGAATGATGAATTACATGCTTTTCAAAAGATGCACACTTGGGACTATGTTGATTTACCTCTCGGTAAAAGACCCATTGGCTACAAGTGGATTTATAAAATCAAGACTCACTCTGATGGCACTATTGATCGTTATAAGATTTGTCTTATTTCAAAAGGATACTCGCAAGAATATGGTATTGACTATGAAGAAACATTTGCTCATGTGACTCAAATGACGTCTGTTTGAAGTTGATTATTTGTTGTTGCTGCCAAGCAGTGGCCTCTTTCTTAGATGGATGTAAAAAATGCTTTCCTTAATTGGACCCTCTCTAAAGAAGTCTATATGAATACACCTCGTGGTACTTTTCCTCATTCTCACAAGGTGGCCTCCTGCTTCGAGCATTATATGGTCAAAAATATGCTCCATGAGTTTGGTTTGCCACATTTAGCTCTACCATTACTCGGCTTAGATTTGTTTCTAGCCCTCATGACATTGCGCTCTTTACTCGCCACACACCCTATGGTATTGTTCTTCTTCTTCTCTATGTTGATGCCATGATTATTACTGGCAATGATTCCTAGGCCATATCTAATCTCCAACATTATCTTGGTCAACATTTTGAGATGAAAAACCTTGGATCTCTCAACTACTTTCTTAGTCTTAAAGTCTCTCGGCGCTTGGATGGGTATTTATTGTCTCAAGCCAAATATGAATAATTTTTTAGCCTGCTCAAGAATCACTAACTCCAACACAGCTTTGACGCCATTAGATCCCAATATTGATTTAACCTCTTATGATGGTGTTTCTCTTGAAGATGTGAGTATGTACCAATAACTTGTTGGTAGTCCCATCTATCTAACAGTGACTCATCTAAACATTTCATATGTTTATATTTTCAGTCAGTTTATAGTTGCTCCTCGGACCATTCATTTTACTGTTTTGTTGCATACCCTTCGCTATACAATAGGTACTTTAGGGCATGGACTTCAGTTTTCTTCTCAACCCTCTCTTGTGTTATCTGGCTACTCCGATACAAATTGGGGTGGGGATTTTACAGATTGATGTTTTACAACAGGTCATTGTTTCCACTAAGGAGATTCTCTCATTTCTTGGCGTAGTAAGAAACAAAGTGTTGTCTCTCGTTCCAGTACTGAATCAGAATACAATGCTCTTGTTGATGCTACCGTTGAACTCTTATGGCTTCGTTGGCTCCTTGCTAATTTGGGTGTCCCTCAATAGGGTCCCGTGCTCCTTCATTTTGACAATCACAGTGCCATCTAGATTGCCTACATTGATGTCTTCTATAAGCGTACAAAGCACATCGAAAATGATTGTCACTTTGTTAGTCATCATCTCTTGAGCGGCACACTTCTTTCATGCTTTGTCTCCATCATTGAGCAACCTGTAGATATCTTCACTAAAGCTTTACCATCTCACCATTTCAATTAGTTACTTACCAAACTCAAGCTGAAAGCTATTCTACCACCTTGAGTTTGAGGAAGGGCATAAATGTACATTATTCTAATTAGGAGTACTAAAATCTTTTGTATCCTTATTTACTAGCATAGGTCTTTGTATTTATCTCCCCTATTTTCCTTCATGTAAAGATACACTGGCTACTAATCAATAAAAATATTACCACGTAAATAAAATTCAAATGTATTAATTCGCTAAAATAAAATTCAAACCAAATATCTTCATTTAGTTAGTTCCTCAAATGGTATATCTTCTTGCCTTTTTAGTTTTATATTTTCATTGGTTATAATGAAAGTATATATAAAAAGCAGGAATGGAAAACACTTTTTAAATTAATTCCATTTCAAGTGCCTTAAAATTGACACACGGAAAATGTTTAAATGACAAAATCATTAAAAATATTTACAAAATATAGAAAGGTTTTAGTTTCTATCAATATCAATATCATTAATAGACATTAATGTCTATTAGTGATATATGTAAAATTTTGCTATAATTTGTAAATATCATAGTTCCTTTTACTATATTTTAAAATGCCTCAAATAAATACCTATTATGAAATAAGAGAATAAAGAACTAAGACAGTGAATATATGCTCTATTTAATCGTGTTTCTCAAAGGTCTCAATGACCACTATTTATACAGTTTACAAGATGTGAAAAAGTAAGGAAAATTGCAAATATGTCAAAATTTTCACTTATAAAAATACTCTCCATCTTAAATTTTTTATTATTCCTAAATTACCCATCAATAACTTATTTCTCTTTCTCTTTTTAATGTCCTATTCAATATTTATTTATTCTACCACTTTTTAAGGCCTTAATTATTTATTTATTCTTATACGAGAAAAAGTATTTGTTCTTTCTATTTTAATCTTCATTTTAGAATGTCAATAGTACAATAATTGCAATATGAAATATAAGGTTTGTTGATCAGAGTAATTTACCTTCATTTGTGATTTTTTTTTAATTTTCTTCGATGTGTATTTTGAGTTCAATTTGATTACAAATGATTCTGTTTTATTTTTTTTACATTGATTTTTTTTTGTTTTAATTTGTTTCAGTTTTGTATATTAGTGTTGTGATATACTTATATTATATGTATTAGTTGGTTGATATACTTAATGTGATTTTTAATTTTTTTCAAATTCTATGCAGTTCATTATTTAGTATATGAATGATATAACTCAGTGTATCATTATCAAGTATATCAACAATATATTGTTAAAGCATATGAGTAAAGTGAATCATTATCAAGTATATGAATCAAGTTTACAAGTGTATGTCAATAGTATATCAAGTGTATAAGTAGGACTTCAAGCATATCAAATGTATTTAATCAATCAAATGAATAAGTGAAGAATACTTAGTGTATCTGTAGTGCATCGAGTATATCAAACATATCAATTACATCAAATATATCAAATTTTTTTAGTGTACCAATGAAGCATAATAAGTTTATTGGCGGTGTATCAAATGTATCAAACTTATAAGTGAAGCCTTTAATTGTATCAAACTAATCAAGTGTATCAAGGCCTAATGGGTATCAAGTGTATCTAGAAGAATCAAGTGTAACGAGGAGTATTATATGTATCAAAGTTATCGAGTGCATCAAAGGGTATCAAATGTATCAAAGAGTATCAGGTGCATCAAGTGTATCTATCAAATGTATTGGGTGTATCAAGAAGTATCAAGTGTATCAAGGGGTATTAAGTGTATCAGATGTGTATAAGGTATATCAAATGTATATTAGTAATGAGAATATTTGTGACATTTTACCTCTTGATGTGTGAGTTGGCCTTCGTTTTTGCCCTTTTCGTAAATAATAAAATATGTGTGTTATGGACTTAATTATTATAACTTGTTTTTCCATTTTTGCAAGTGTCCCAAAAGGTAAATATATATGGAGAAGATATAAAATCTATAGACATCTGTATCTAATTCAAATATATATGCTTCCCCTTACATGTCCATAGGATATCTCATATGTCTTATTAAAACCTTATTAGGAAAAACTCAAACATATTACAAAAACCTAGTGAAAGAAAAAAGGTACATTGTTCATATTCTTTAATAACTGGTTCATTAAAAATCTTGTTAAGAAAACCTTGTCGGACAAAATTATAGTGATAAAGAGAACTATCTCAATCATGATTGAGCACTCCCTTTATTCTAGGTGAACATCACAACAGTCATAAGAATGACCTCGATTAAATAAATTGGTAATAAATTGGTACTTAACCCCAAGAAATTAAAGCTAAACATGTTTTTACTTGGAAAGGTTGATCAAAGATCAAGAAGAAAGAAGAATTTGTTTCTCTTTAAGGTTTTGAACTCTCCCACAGTCTAATTGATCAAACTAGATTCAAAGTCCTAAATATGCATTCTAACATAAGAGTTCAAAGATAAAACTCATTCAAATTCAAGTCATCTATTTACACTAAATAAAATGTTATATGAAAGGAAACAACATTTAATTTTTTTTACTTTCAACTACTCTATTAATACATAAATTTAAAGCAATATATATATAAATTTTTAATTACTTTGATGAATCTAAATTTCTAGATTTATTATGCCGCATGGTTGGAAAATTCTTGAAGGATTACAACTCTTCGTATCTAAAAGCTTAACTTGAAAGTAAACCCTTTAATTCTTCAACTCCTAATCAATGTCAATTATTTCCTTATCATTAAACATAACTTGAGCTTCAATTGAGCTTGTATTCTTTAGCTTGTTGAGCTTCACATTTATATTGTAGAATTTCATGGTCCCTTGTGCATGAGCTACTTAATTATCAAATAGCTATTCAAGGAAAAGGGAGTGCATCAAGTTTACTTCCCTTATGAAAACATCACTAGATAACTCCCAGTTGTCACATGCAAATGCGTAGTGTGCTAACTTCTCAAATATTGTTGTAGGTAACACCTTCGTCAATAAGACTTTTGAGTTATGTTTTGAAGAAGTTGTTGAATAGTGATGTTGTCATTTGATTCTTCATTGTTTTCATATAAGAACGCTATTGATAGCCTCGTACATCATCAAGATGTCATCATGATTTAAAGTAGTTGTTATGATCATCTGCTTTATACATTGTCATATAATAAATAATTTTTTCCTAGTGTACTTAACCATGTTTATGATCTGCTCACATGGCTGGCTAGATAATCAATAATATGCATCTTCACAATCAATTATATCACAATATTAGATCTACTAGAATAAAAAAAAAACTGCATCTGAGTTAATTCTCATATCATATGTTTAACTCTACTCCAATATCTTTCTTTGGAGGAATATTATATTTAAGTACAAAATTACTAAAAATACTACAAATGGTGGCATATAAACTAGTTGGTAAAGTTATAGGCGCTAAAAATATTTTCTTATCTTCTAATATCTAATCATTAAGGAATAAAACATGCTCTGAGGGAGTCTCGAGCATTGTTACTGAAAGTTCAGGAGGTAACTCATTGTCTCTAACAATGTTATTATTCATTTCCATATACATGAATTTAAATCATTAAGATATTGGTGTTATGTTTAGCTTCCTCACTTTGCACAAACAAATAGATTCAAACAACTACCACGTTCATGCAAAATTCAACGTAAAGATTTCATCATCTCACTAGACAAATACTCGACCACAATAAGATTCTGGATAACAGAAATGGGAACCTGCAAATCATTTTCTATTCTCACTTTAGTAGAATCCCTCAACTGGCTAATCTCCACTTCCAAATTCTGATTGCGACCCTAAAGACAAATAGATTCTTCCTAGAAAGCAGATATGATGATCATGTCCTTTGGATAAGAAAAACTACAAACAGGAATTGTAACATGGTAGAAGTTTTTAGAGTGGATGAACATGGGAAAAATGGTGCACTCTACTATCAGAAGGTCTCAAACTGAACGAATGGGTTTCTTTCCTATCCATGATCAGTCTGAACGTGGAGACAAAACTAAAAATAAGACCCCCAGTGGATTTAAAAATAGTCGAAAAGGACTACTCATCTTCGATTCAGAAACCCACAGGAAATCCTATGAAAAGACTCTATTAAACAGCAACAAAAGTGATTCAAGTACTTTCAAAAATGGTAGAAAAAGAAGTTTCTTCTCAAATCACCCATTCAACTGGAAAAATACTGTGATAATAACAAGAAGGGTATTTCACGACAATTGGGGAAAAGTATGCTAAGACTAAAGAAACAAACAGGTGTTGATTTCTCCTATAAACCTTTTCATGCCGAAAAGGATTTAATCTTCTTTAACGACTTAATGCATTCAAAACTACTTTGCAACAGAACAGATTGGTCAACTTTCAGAAACTTTTACGTTAAATTTGAGTCATGGAACCAAGAGAAACATTCATCAGTAAAATTAATACCAAGTGACGGAAGCTTGTAAATTTTCAGAGGAATCCCAATCCATGCTTGGACTTATGACACTTTTTTCCAGATCGAGAAAGCTTGCAGAAGTTTTGTTTCAACCGCAAAGGCAACAAAAGTTATGGTAGACCTGCTGGAAGCTCGAATAAAAGTAAGATACATTTACTGTGGTTATGTTCCAGCTTTTATCAATATTAAAGATAAAAAAGGATTTCCTTTCATTGTTCAAACCTTCTATGTTGCATGGGAAATGGTTAATTGAAAGAGAAGTAAAAACATTTGCTTAATGTGAACAATTTAATTTTAATGGAAACCTAGCAATCTCGCCGAAAAATTTTGAATTCAAAAAATGGAAGTTTAATGCAAATTTGATATCCAAAGGGAATCACATGGAGGCCAAGGAATTAATGGGAAAAAATCATTACAGGACAACCATAGCCAATCCAAAATTGAAAGAGAAATGGATTGAGAAAGGAAAGGATTTGTAATCAAATAATGATAACACGGGAACAGATGACTCTTTAATGTAGGATTTTTTAGAAGATACGGAACACAGAATCTAAGATAAAAGTGGTGTTCACCTCCCCAAACAACAAAACATACCTGTACACACCAGAGGCAGCCCCATCAAAGCAAATGATTGTTGAAGCCCAAACAAGAAACATTAATGAGAACCATAAAGAAAAGCAACACTCCAAGAGCTCACAACATCAACATCAAAAATCTTTAAAAGTCAAACAAAAAGGCCATCACGCAAGCAAAGTAAATGTCATCCTCTCTTTGAAATTAACCTATAGCAAAGAAATTGAAAAGGAAGGTGATTTGGTCATGGATTTAAACTACAAAAAACCAAATCCAGACGATAGTTCATCAAGCACGGATACTTCAAAGGATATATCTCCTACTCCAAACATTGTTCTTGAAACCCCCCTCAAGATTTCATAAACAACCTCAGAGCCTGAGCCCTTTAAAGCCTATCAGAACTAGAAGTTCCCAAACTGCCAGAACAAGTAAAAGAAAGGAGTTCAAAACAGAGTCTGGTTAAAAGAAAACAAACTTAAGCTCTCGCCTGACACACAATATTTTAGCTCATCTTTAGAGGCATATACAAAACACACTAATCCAGTGCAGTTCGAAGTGAAGACTGATAAAAGAAACCAGGAGTCTTCTAATTTGAAATGAAAGTTCTTGCTTGGAATGTAAGGGGTTTAAGCTCTCCCCAAAAAAGAGCTCAAATAAAATCAATAATTTCAAACTACGACCCTTCTATTGTCATTCTCACTGAAACAAAAATCCAATTCCTGAATTCTCTTATGGCTAAATCCATTTGGGGGAAAAAAGGCATTAAATGGGTTGTCAAAGAGTCTGAAGGTAGCTTCGGAGGAATACTGGTTCTTTGGGATGATCTAAAAAATTCTTGTATCAATTCACAGGAAGACTCCCATACATTTTCAATTAATTTCCAACCTACTAAAGGTCCAACATGGTGGCTTACGACAGTTTATGGTCCCTCAAGAAGAAGGGACAAAGAAAATTTTTTGGAAGAATTTGATCATGTAGCAACTATGCTCTAACATATTCAGAAATTAGAAGTATGGATAGTTCAACAACTTCATTAGCAAGCACAACCGATTAGATCCTCCCCTTAGCAACAACAAGTTCACTTGGTCTAACCTTCGTACAAGGCCAACATGTTCCAGGCTAGATCGCTTTCTGTTTTCAAAAGATTGGGATTCAGCTTTCAATCAACACTTCTCTAAAACTCTTGCAAGAACCATTTCGGATAACTACCCAATCATTCTGAAATCAAATCAATTACAATGGGGTCTGGCACCTTTTAAATTAAATTTGGAGTCTCTGAAGAACAAAAATTTTAAGAGAATATCAAAAGGTGGTGGGAGAACACATCTATACAAGGTCACCCAGGACATACTTTTATGGAAAGACTAAAAATGTTGTCGACAACAATCTGAAAGTGGAAATTTGAAAACAAATCTCAATCTATTGAGTTAAAAAAGGAGCTTATCAAAGAACTGGAAGAAATCAACAAGAAAGAAACAAATAACTCCTTTAGTGAAATCGACAGCATTAGACGAATTGTTATTAATCCTGAGCTTGGAGAAATTGAGCTAAATGAAGCAGTATACTGGAGTCATAGAGCAAAAAATTTATGGATCAAACATGGAGATGAAAACACAGCCTTTTTTCATAAAGCTTGCTCGATAAGACAAAGGAAAAGCATCATCATAGAAATAACAGATAAAAGGGAAATAACTCACAACTCATCTCAACAGATTGGAAAATGCTTCTTGAAGCATTTTAAGAAAATATACAGTATCAACAGATTGGAAAAGACATCAAAACTTAGTCCAAAAATCCCCAAAAACCAAAACTGCCTAAAAATAGTGTCATGGCATGGTTGTCCACTCGGCATGGATGGCAGGCAGCATGTGCGCGTGCATAGGCCCTCAGTGCTCCTAGCCTAGGCTCCATCAGTTATGAAACTACTAGCTAATGAAACCCCACAACTAGGCTCCATCGATGGCTTTGCCTCCGCTATACTCAACTCCACATGTAAATCAATCACAACTAGTTAGGGAAAATCTGACCACTTGGTAATAGTTGTAACCGAGGTATGTATCTATTGATGCAACCCTCTCTCGAACCTCTGACACTTATCACTCTCAAATGCCACAATCACATCAGCATATTGTGAAAATTTGTAGACTTTTTTATCTCGTACTCGGCTACTAAAAGTGACCCCTGTTCCAGCCTTAGAAACTCGTCCCTCTTTACCTCACAGTAAGTATTGGAATAGTACTTATCTTTAATTATACCTCAAAAGTTTGCCAGTCTAAAGTACATGCATCATTGCACTAGCTAATATGGACTTCCACCATCCCTTTGCCACATTCTTCAGCAAGAACGTGGCCAAACCTTACTTTTCCCTCCTCAGTAAGTATTTGTAGAAATAACATGTATTTCTACAAGTTATCATAGCCTTTTAGGTATAGAATAATGAAGTCTCAACGTAAGAAAAATGAAGAAAACACGTAGTTAAATAGATAAAAATAAGTCAGTTACGCATTACAAATGAAAAAAGAGTTTATGCCTATTTATCGTGTTTTTCATGTCTAAGTGCAGGATCTTAGGTAAAAAAGAGAAGAGTAACCAAGTGACACATGCCAGGCGAGAAGGCACGAGATCAACAAGGCGATTTGAAGAATAAAATTAGGTGTTCCACATCGGTAGCAGACAAAATAATTGGTGTGAATGTCAGAAAAGGATGAATGTGATGTCTATGGTGCGAAGCACACTACAAGAAATTGAGAATTTGTCGATGCAGCAATAGGCGTCGGGATAGATGACATCATAAGAAAGGGGTGTTGATGACACATTGAAGAGGGTGTCGACATTCGTCCTCAATGCCGACATCGATGAGATGACGTCATAAGAACATTTAGATTCCATAACGCCATGCATGTCCATGTCATCGTTGCTCCACTAATGGCAACGTCATAAAGCACGATGTCAACAAAATTGAAAAATATTATTAAAAAGGGTAGATCTCTCGTGACGTCTACATCCACTACGTTGACATTGGCCTATTTAAGATGATGTGCGTTGACCACGTCAACAAAGGTCTAACCATTGAATCATTATGACAAACCCTTTTGCCGACGTATTAGTCGTTGACTTCCCAAAAAGTTTGATGATTTGATTGATTTTGAAAATCTAATGCCAACGCCATAAGTGACCACATCAGCATTAGGTTAAGAACTAACATTGCCACTTACTGCTTCATTAGAAGTTGGTTTTCACAACGTCTACATCCACGGCATTGACATTAGCCTATATAAGACGACATGCGTGGACCGTGTCGACAAAGGTCTAACCATTAAATCATTATGACAAACTCTTTTGTTGACATCCCAAAAAGTTTGACGATTTGACTGACTTTGAAAATCTAATGCAAATGCCATAAGTGACCACGTCGGTATTAGGTTAAGAACTAACGATGTGGCCACTTATTGCGTTGTTAGAAGTGAGTTCTTGCGATGTTTGAGAATTTGTATGTATGTTTGTTATAAATTGTAAATTGAAATTGTTGTATGAATAAGTTAATTAGATTGTAAATTGAAATTGTATATATTGGTAATAATTATTGAAATTGTGATTTTGATTGTTATAGAGATATTTAAGTGTGTATTGAAATTGTTGAATTGATAAAAGTGATGAATTTGAAATTTTCTAAATTTTTTAAATTGTTTAAATATTTAAAAAATTTATTGATTTATTGTGTCTATCTTGTAGTTATATTGGTAGTCTTAGTTTATGATAATTTTTTCAAAGTATTAGGTTGCTACTAACGCTAGTTAGTTGGAAGTGTTAGATTTTTTAGTTTAAACTTAGATATGGTGAAAGTTGAAATATTGGATACCTGTGAGTGTGACTTATTCATAGAGAAAGTTTAGGATTTGAGAGAAGAAATATAAGACTAATTACACATATTTATGTTCTGGGTCTTTAATGATGGACAAAAGTTGGATAAAACTTAAGAATAAGTTATCGATTGAGTATAGGGAGGGAGTTTTTCAATTTTTAGAAGTTGTCAAATATCACATCGATGAGTACAAATGGATTAGGTGTCCATGCAAGAGATGTATGGACTCAAATTGGGACTCATTAAAGGATGTGGAGAGATATTTATTAACGATTGGAATATACCCCTCCTACACAGATTGGGTGTATCATGGCTAGTGAACTTGTATAGAGGTATAGAAAGATTTGATGAAGGAACTAGTAGTGACCCTTTCCATGAAGAAACTAGCAGTGACCCCTTCCATGAATTAAATAATAGTAATTTGTTTCCTGAAAATAGTGAAATGTTGGGTATGATGCATGATTTACAAGAGACGATTGAACATGAACAAGAAACGACAGAGGAAGATTTAGAGAATGACATGCCATTAAATAGTGGTGTAGAAGAGGAGACGGTGAATATATTTTGGAGTTATTAAACCAAGCACGTCATGAGCTATACCTTGGCAGTCCAAAATTTTCATCCCTTACCTTTTTGGTTACAATGATGCATGTGAAAGTTCTCAATGGTTTGAGCAACAAGTCCTTCGACATGATGTTAGAAATAATTAGATGTATGTTTCCAATGTATGGAACCAATGTCCCTAGGTCATTCTATGAGCCAAACAAAAATTGTGTAACTTGGGCTTAGGATACGCGACTATTCATGCTTGTATGTATGACTGTGTATTGTACAGGAAAGAGTTTGTTGATTTACAATATTGTTCAGTTTGTGGTGAGTCTCGATACAAGGTTCGTCATAACAGAGAAAAAAATTCCACACCAGGTATTGCAGCACTTTTTGTTGATACTGAGATTACAGCAAGATTGTTACAAGAGGGCTTGTTTGAAATAAAATGACATAAGGATAAGCGAGTCGAATCAGAGGACGTGTTGAGAAATCTAGCTGATGCAGAAGGATGGAAGCATTTTGATTTTGAATTTTTTGAGTTTGCTTCATATCCACTGAACGTTCGTTTGAGATTAGCTTCTTATAGGTTTAATTTGTTTAAGCATATGAGTACCGCCTACAATATATGGCATGTGGTGTTAATTTCTTACAATTTTCCACCTTAAAAATGTATGAAAAAATCCAACTTCTTCATGTCATTGCTAATACCCAGTCCAAGATCTCTTGGTAGGGAAATTGATGTTTATCTCCAATCACTGATTGAGAAACAGAAAGAGTTATGGAGTTGGTGTTCGTATGTCTGATTCTCTTACCTGTTAGTTTTTCAGTTGCATGCAACTTCGTTGTGGACAATCAATAATTTTTCGGTGTATGGTGACTTATGTGGATGGAATACGAAAGGGTATCATGCTTGTCCCATACGCATGGGAGATAAATCTTCATTCGGGATAAGAGGAAATATAGCTTACATGAGACACCGACGTTATCTTTCAGATAATCATGTTTGGCGTAAAAATAAGCTACATGATAGAATTATAGAGGGTAGGTCTCGTCCAGTTGTACGAAATGGCCATGGTATCTTAGAACAGCTGGATTTCCTAGAGTTTTCAATGATGAGTAAAAATAAAAGAGCTCTGAATTGGATGAAAATAAGTATCTTTTTCGAACTCCCTTACTGGCCAAGTCTACTATTATGCCATAAATTGGATGTAATGCATATTGAAAAGAACACTTGTGACAACTTGGTCGGTACATTATTGAATATAAAAGGGAAAACAAAGGATACTACGAATGCTCGTTTGGACCTTCAGGATTTGAAAATAAGAAAGGATTCACACCTGATAGAAGTTGGTAACAGATTGGTGAAGCCCCATGCAAGTTACACGTTGACTAGTAGCGAGTGAGTTGCATTTTGTAAATACCTGAAATCAGTTAAGTTTCCTAATGAATTCATTTCTAATATTTCACAATGTGTGAATGACAGAGACAAGAAGATATAAAGTCTTAAGACCCATGACTGTCACATTTTGCTTCATCGACTTTTACTTATCGATGATCAAGCATACTTACCAAAGAATGTGTACACCGTTATTACTGAAATGTGTAGTTTTATCTGCAACTTGTGTACAAGGACGATAAGAGTAAGTCATTTGGACCAATTGCAAGCAAATATCATTATCATACTTTATAAATTGGAAAGAATATTTTCACTTATCTTTTTTAGTGTAATGGTACACCTCGTTGTTCACTTACAGTATGAAACAAAAGTTACTGGTTCAATTAATTATAGTTGGATGTATTCCATTGAGAGAAGTCTATGCACACTGAAGAAATATGTCTGAAACAAACCACGTCTTAAGGGGTCTATTGTCGAAGCATATGTGATGAATGAATCAAATACTTTTTGCTCGAGATATCCAAGTGGGATTGAAACTCAATTTTCTTGAGATGAACAAAATGATGATAGCATTCCCAAAGATGAGGTACTTGATCAATTTAAAGTGTTCGTACAGAATCTATGACCATTAAGCATGCCAAGTTTACGATCTCTATCACAAGAAGAGAAACGCTAAATACATTGGTACATCTTGAACAATGTATATGAAATTACGAAGTACTTCAAGTACGTGCTTTCAACTCTATAGTTCACACGATAGATCGTGATTTTCGACGCACATCACAAAATAGTGGAGTCATGGTACTCAGTGAAAACAGTGTCAATGAAAGTGTCAAGAACAATTTTTACGGTGTATTAGATGAAGTACTTTTCATTTAATACCGATGAGATGGCGTGTTAAGATATTCAAGTATAGATGGTTCAACATGGACAAGAACAAAAACCAGAGGACACACGTCGAATTAGGGTACAAATCAATAATTAGGATAAAAATCAATAAACACATCTCATTTTTTGTTTCCTGAGGAACTAGTCATTCTCACAATTCAGACACATCAAGTCTTTTACATCGATGACCCAAAAACTTGTGCCAATTGGAAGGTTGTTCAAGTAGTCTAAAATAAACGTATATGAGACATGCCTGAAGTAGAAAATGTCAAGGATCAACAACTGAATGTACTCGAAATCATTTTCGAACATTGTGTGGATGAACACATTAAGGATGACACTCTTTGCTGACTCGACGTTGATCCTACAATCGTGGAAAGACTGATTGTGTGTCATGTTGTTGACGACTTCATAAACGATAATGACGAACAATTATCTATTCAAAGTGGCTTAAGCAATGACGAATAATAATAATGATGAATCACATATTCACATTTATTTCTTCTTTTATATATTCAGTTTCAAGTACTCTCATATGTTTAATTAATTTTAGTTTGTTGTCTTCAAGTACTACTATGTCTAATTTTCCTATCGGTTTAGATGAGTGTGATGATCTTTTTTATTTTAACACCGAAGAGTTTAATAGCATAAGATGTTCGTCATCAGTGGGAGACACGTTAGGTTAGTCACCGTTACATAAATAATTAATTGCATAGGCCTGGAGTTTTGTTTATGAAATTATTTTGTTTTCGTAGATGGCTCTTAAACAGCTCTCACTTCTAAGAGACGTGAGCACTTGAGGAACTTGGAGTTTGAGCGATATGTTGAACAACATGGAAAGATCCGCATATTGATCACTTCAGGATAGGATAAGTCGATCTCCCCACACGTCGTTCGCTTCAACTATGCCATCGATGTGGTAATGCAAAATACATTTTAGTCCGCTTTCTTAAGTGGACTGACGTTACACCAGAGTATATCGAGATCGTAAAGGGCACTTTACAGGTAAGTTTTAAAATCACTCGTACATAGATGTTAATTACCTACGTATATATAGAATTCTAGTCCATGTGTACTTTTCTTTTATTGCAATTTTTTGTGTTGGATTTCACAAATCTAACACTTAATCGATTTGTTGAGCATCAAAGACTTACCAATTGAAACGAGTTTAGGGAGCAGAACCATTAGCATTTCAAGAAGTTCAGTGATCCTAAACAGGTACGTGCCAACCCACCCCCTAAATTAAAGAATCGTGTGAAAGATTAGCATTTCCTATGCGACCACTACCTTACTCAATAATTTTAGGTAATTTAGAACTTTTAATGTTCTCAAAGGGTAGTTCTTTTTTTTTTTTTTGTAACATTTTAATTGTTTGCCTGTAGAAGCAATCAACAATGAATAGGGCTGCTAAAGCGAAGCTACAACCAGAGTAGTGGCGCCAAGTCATTTATACATGAGTGCACGAGCTCACTAAAAAATGGGATCATCCAATCGATTGAGTGGAGTTGTTCAAGGAAACACACACTGGAGATGGCCAGTTCATTTCACCAGCAACTATAGATGCTCATGTAAGTTTCTGTTATGCTTTTGTCTTATTTTGTACGTACATTTCATTTACATGTTTTACTTAACAATAAAAATTTTATTACAGAATCAAATGTTGGTCATCCAGTCCCAGCCCACCTAGAGGGTTCTAAACCACTCTTTGGGAACGAGATATGCAAGATAGTTTTGGATAGACGACTGGGTTACTTAAAAGGTCTTGGTTGAGGCCCTAGGCCAAAGTCCCGACACACTGCTGGCAATTTTTCCTCTAGAGAGGTTATGGAGCTAAAAACTCGCCTTTAGGAAGTAAAAGAAGAAAGTAGATGGAGGCACGAAGAAAGTGCTTAGGAGATGGAAAAAATTAGGAAGATGATTGAAGAACTCACTCGGACAGTGAGAGGAGCTTGATTTCTTCATTTAATGTACATAATTTTCAACTTTAGGTATAAATTACTAATCAATTTGCTCTTGAAATTGGTTAATCTAAACAATCTAAAATTTCAACTAAGCATGCTTTGACCTATGCCCTTAAGATAATTAAATACATAGATCCACAATAATGGCAATAAAAAAATACATTGGAGTTGGCCAAAATATACATTCAATTTATAGACTTGAAGCATTGATCCAAGAGCAGTACAATTTCAACAAAAATCATATTAAGGAGCAAATCCATGTCTCATAATCAAAATAAAATAAGTTTTAATCCTATCACAAGCAAGAAATATTTACCTTAAGCACTCAAAATTTGGTTAGGAGAGTCTTAATGTTGACAACAAACAAAGTTACAAAGAGATAGAGACTAGGAATATAAAACTACAAAAAAATTGTATTGGAGGTTGCAAATTTGAGGACGGGGTGATCTAATATGGAAAAATGATACTAAGAAAGAGAGGTTGTGTATATTAAACTACAAAGAAAATAGTGTTTAAAGCTGCAAATTTGAGGATGGATTGGCCTAATACGGGTAAAATGATAATTTATAAAAGTTGTTGGAGTACCGGTGCTGAAGAGTAATGTCAAAACGCTTTCCATATTTGTCTCATATCCCCAACCTCGTGTCGCAAAACAGTGGGGAGCATTATGGGCACGCGTTTCTTTCGTCAGATTCTGGAATGTTGCGACCATACACAATTGCATTGTTTTTGCCTTTAAGCACCGCGCATGGCGCCATTGCTCCAACGTTAAAGGACATTTTGGTAATTTTTCCTTTTTTCATGGTTGATGCTCCAAATCTTCATTTTGATCCATTTTCGTCCCCTTTCTGCTTATGTGGTCCATCAACCTCTTAGTTGCTCAATACCTAAAAAAAGGGTAATGAACACACATAAAATCCAAAACGAGCTCTAAGTAAGTTGTTTTTTATGCTAACATAAACTTACCCATCAAGACTTTCTTATTCTTCTCTTCTTCTCTTTTTAAAAAGGTTACATTGTATCATAAAATACAATCAAGACACCACCATTAGACCTTCACTACTATCCTTTAGATTAAGACAATGTTGCATGGGAACCTCCTTTAGAAAGATGGGCGATGTGATACAACCAAAAGGAACTTTTGAGTAAGCTTTTTTACTTTTTTGAGAGAATATTTTGAGAGAGATCTCTTAAACTTTTGGGATGTAAATTATAATAATTAAATTAAAAACTATGATTAATTAAGTAATATAATAAATATAATATATTTTATTTAAACCTAATAATTCAAATGCACATTTCCCGCACAACCATAGTCTAATATGAATCTCATTTATGTCGATGTTAACTAATACTTCTCAAATGAGTTCAGGTGTACCGATCCAACATTTTATACTAAGTTGAGGTCATTACTAAAAGGACCTATAACAAAATACACTCTCTTGAAATGGAAAAACTAAAATGTTTATAAAATTAACTATCAAATATGTCACATCCCAATCAGAAGACAACCGAAACGCACGAAGTAGTGCGAATAGGACACGATTTAGCTTTAAATTATACAATTGATCTTATTCCTTAGCTTATTCTCAACATCTTTTAAACTATCAATCGAAACTCAAAACGCAATGGGAGTCAACTTTAAACAACAAGTGCAATAAATAACATAACCAAAACGTACACTTTATTAATAATAGGTGTTTGGTATGAGCATACAATTACAGCACTTTGACCAAACATAATTAACATTTAACAAAACTTTCTAATACTTGGTAGCTTTCTCAACTCGCTGCAGTCCTTCCACCTTCTTCTCTACTTAGCCTAACTGTCTGTCCGATGAGATTTTTAAAACGTAAGTCTAAAAGACTTAGTAAGGTTTTATGAAATTTTTTTTGCAATATTTTTTGATAAATCTTTTTCGCCAAATCATAAATTCCAACACAAATAAGTTTACCAATAAAGACTTCATTTTGCAAAACACATCAAAATGTATGTAATCAATTTTACAATAAAATTAGATCAAATCATGAATCACATCAATATACATTTCGTATAAACACCCATTAGTCAATTATTCTTTTTGCCAAGGATCTCGAATCGTTCTCTATGCTTGGTCTCATTACCTCGCGTTTAGACTATTGTATCAACAACATTCAAGAACATATAGATTCGTCCTTGTTGCTCAAGTCGCTAAGCTTTATACGCTCCTTTCAACGCATAAGCCAACTTTTTATCACTATATAGCCCCATACACCCCATGGTGGCCTTGACTCTTTATGTGCATATCAAAGTTAGTATCATCTCAAGGAAACAACTAATGGTTTGAAAACCATTTTATAATATTGAAACCATAATCATCAAATCAAGCTTTAATATTATAGATCATGCTTGAAAACATATAAATTTTTTATAGAAATCTCATTTGAATTTTACTTTCAAATCAGTAAAGAGAAATCATAATAAAGTTTTTAACATAAATTCATTTGAGAGAAAACACTCACCACACTTCACCAAAGATCCTCCTCTTCCTTCTCTTTTTGTGGAACCTTCTTGCTGAACAAACTTCAGCACTTAACACTTTGTTTTTCTTCTTCTCACCAAAGCAAAATAGCAGCATTTTAGCTTTTTTTTTTTAATAAAATCTTTGTGCTTACTTAATGACCAAGTCCTTTATTGATAGAGACCTTAAACTAACTTAGTCATGTTTAACTCTTCCCAGTTCACCAGCTCCTACTTAAATCTTTACACGTGTAAATCTAATATTTAACTCAGCTATGCTTAAATCTTTAATTTTACACGTTAACCCCTGTCAAATCATATTTGACATTTTCTTCACAAGGCCTTTCTTCTCACCTAACTCCATTCCGCGAATAACTTCAACCACTCAATATAGCTTTCAAAGGTCTTAACGCAATAACTTCTTTTGCTGACTATCCAACTGTTTCTTGCAAAGACTCTTTCTCTTGTGAGTGTTCAGACTTATAGATCTTAGCGCAAATCCTTCTTTTCTCAAGACTTCCTCGCGAATTACCTTCTTAATCACAAAACTTATACTTAACCATAAAAGATTTTATCTTTTAATCCTTTTCACGCATTGATTGTAATGCCAACTTCTTATCGCAAAGTGTTACTTCAAAATGCTTCTTCATATCCAAAACACAAATTTTCAAAATACTTAACCTGATTTTTCTTCTTATACTCAAATTAGAAAAAAGGTCTCACAATTCTTCCCCTCAGAATTTTATCCTCAAAATTTAGACCATAAGACAATACTTTGAAAAAAACAATACTTTTATTACTTAATTTTTGAAGTTACATCCTTACAACCTTAAATTACAAACTATAACTATTACATTCATTTCTTATTTACCCTTGAAACGCCACTGGAGTTTGTCTTGAATCTTTTTCACTTAGGCTTACTTGTTTTGGAATTCATTTCTATAATGCTCTTTCTCTCCACATTGATAACAAGTAATACTTCTTCTCCTACAATCCTTACACTTAACCACTTGGCTCGAAGTGGTCTTGGTTTTCTTGCACTTAAGACTTTATTTTTCTCCTTCCTTGCTTAAGTCAGAACTTGATCCTTTTAATCCCAAACTCTTTTATACACGCAAGGCTGCGTCCACCAACATAATCACTTCTTATTAAAATCAACATAATAACAGTCCTAATCTCCTCTTGCAAGCTGTTTACAAAATGCCTACATCTTTCTCCCTTATACTTTGCTAATTTCGTGAATTTCTTCTCATAATTAGCAACTTAGAGTTCTCCCTAGTTCAAATGGAGAAACTCATCTCTCTTTTTTCTTTTCTGTACGTAAATGATAAATATTTGCAATAAAATATTTCTTTAAAGTCCTCCCAAGTCACCCTTCCTCGCCTGCTTTCCTCTAAAGTCCACCAATCTTCTGCCTCTTCTTGCAACAAAAACACTACTAAATCTAAATTCCTTTCATTTGGACACTACATAACACTAATACATTTCTTCAATGTCCTTAACCATTCTTCAAATTCTTTTGGTTTAGTGGTTCCACTAAACTCATTGGCTCCAAATGCCTTCAGCCTATCTATTCCAAACTGTTCCCCAGGTTGTTGAGCTAAAACACCAATCACCCTCTCAGCAATTCTATTATACGAAACTTCTTCTTGATCTCTTCTTGTACCAAGGTTTACAAAATTAGCCTCTGAATTTATTGTCCTTTCCAATTTTCCTAAAAAATCACTCAAGCTTTTAGCTCAACTTTACTCGAACTCACACACACTTTTCCAAGCAACATATTTCTCTCATACCAAATTATCACACCCCAATCCGCAAGACAACCAAAACGCAGGATGTAGTACGAAAAGGATGCAATTTAGATTTAAACTTTACAATTGATCTTATCGCTTAGCTTATTCTCAACTCCTTTTAAACTATGAATTGAAACTCAAAATGCAACAGAAGTCAACTTTAAATGCCAAGCGATAAATAACATAACCAAAATGTAATCTTTATTAATAACAGGCATTTGGTATAAGCATACAATTACAACACTTTGACCAAGCATAATTAACATTTAACAAAACTCTTTAACGCTTGGTGGCTTTCTCAACTCGCCACAAGCCCTTCAACCTTCTTCTCTACTTGGCCTAAACGCCTATCTCTAGAAGATGGGATTTTTAAAACGTGGGTCTAAAAGACTTAGTGAAGTTTTATAAAATCCTTTTTCGCAATGCTCTTTGATAAATCCTTTTTGCCAAATCATAAATTCCAACACAAATTAGTTTACGAATAAACACTTAATTTAGCAAAACAAATCAAAATGCATGTAATCATTTTTACAATAAAATTAGATCAACTCGTGAATCACATCAATATACATTTCGCATAAACACCCATTAGTCAATTATCCTTTTCGTCAAGAATCCTAAATCATTCTCTACGCTTGGTCTCATTACCTTGCATTTAAACTATTGTATTAAGAGCATCCAGAACATACAAATTCATCCTTGTTGTTCAGCCAGCGAAGCTTTATACGCTCCTTTCAACGCATAAGCCAGCTTCTTATCACCATATAGCCTCGTACACCCCTAGGTGGCCTTGACTCTTTATGTGCACATAAAGTTAGCATCATCTCAAGGAAACAAATAATAGTTTGCAAACCATTTTATAGTATTGAAACCATAATCATCAAATAAAGCTTTAACATTATAGATCATGCTTGAAAACATATTAACTTTCCATATAAATCTCTTTTGAGACATTTCTTATTTGAATTTTACTTTCAAATCAGTAAAGAGAAATCATAATAAATTTTTTAACATAAATTCATTTGAGAGAAAACACTCATCACACTTTACCAAAGATCCTCCTCTTCATTCTCCTTTTGTGGAGCCTTCTCGCAAAACAAACCACAGCACTTAACACTTTGTTTTTCTTCTTCTTGCCAAAGCAAAACAACAACATTTTAGCTTTTTTTTTAATAAAATCTTGTGCTTACTAAATGACCAAGTCCTTTATTTATAGATCCCTTAAACTAACTTAGTCATGCTTAAACTCTTTCCAGTTCACCAACTCTTGCTTAAAACTTTAAATGTGTAAATTTAATATCTAACTTACCCATGCTTAAATTCTTAATTTTATACGTTAATCCCTGTCAAATCATATTTGACATTTTCTTCGCCAGATGTTTCTTCTCTCCTAACTTCATTCCACGAATAACTTCAACCACTCAACATAGCTTTCGAAGGTCTTAACGCAATAAGTCCTTTTGCGAACTACCCAACCTTTTCTTGTTAAGACTCTTTCTCTTATAAGCGTTTAGGCTTATAGGTCCTACTGCAAATCCTTCTTTTCTTAAAATCTTCTCGCAAATTACCTTCTTAATCGCAAAACTTACATTTAACCATAAAAATTTTTATCTCTTAATCTTTTCTGTAGATCGATTCTAACGTCAACTTCTTACCATAAAGTGTTACTTCAAAATGCCTCCTCTTATCCAAAACGCTAATTTTTAAAATATTTAACCAGATTTTTCTTCTTATAATCAGATTAAAAACAGGTTTCAAAAAGTAAATGTTCGAAAGGTATAAAATCAATAAAAATAATAAAAAATAATTTTAAAATGTGATCCGCGGGTACTAACAATTATTTTTTAAGAAATAAAGATAAAAAAATAAGATAAAACTTTAAGTAAAAAAATAAAATTTTAATTAAAAATGTCTAAAACTAAAATACCGAACAACCGTTACATAGACGCAGAAGCAAAATTGTGTTTCCATATGGCATGTCACAGATCCTTCCTATCACTTGCCAGCTTTCCTCTATCTTTACCTTTTCCTAAAATGTTAAACATAAAAAAGGATAAGTATAAACATATACTAAATAAGGGACCTACTACTAGTCTCGCTAGATGTTTGTTAACTTTCCATTAGGGTTCCATGAAAAATACCCCAAAACTATCGTGCTCTCGAACACACACTATCCAGTGATCCCATAGGGACACATCTGGGCTGTTGGTGAATCCAAAGGAACACCGCACAAAATCAGGCTATAGTGACCTTGTCAGATCACTCATAAAACATATCATGACAGACTAGTGGTCACATCGAACTCACGCAATCATAAAAAAGGTGGTGATCCTGAGGGAGACCTATATGGGTACGACCCTAATAGCAAAGTTAACAGAACACTCATCCATAGCATGTAGAATATCATAACATGGCATGAATATCAATGATGTTGTCCATATTATGTGATTAATATATCATGCACATCATAACATATCAGTTGTAACATATCAGTCATAACATATAAGTCATCCATATTAGTTATCCATAACAGTCACATTATGCATTTTACCTACATCAATGCATAATGTAAAATACATGCAAACTCTTAATTCTATTTTCGAAGATCTAGTAGTAGAATCTCTTACCTCTAGATTAGCCAAAAGTTTATTCCTTAACCAACAGTCAAAATTTTCCAATGAACATATCCTAAACAGTGAGGGAAAAATTCATAACTTAGTTAATAAAATTAGTCGTTGGGGTTGAAACAAATTCAATCTTGATGGAAAAAATGCACAGATTAATAAATCCTCGAATTTAGCCAAATGAACCTAAGGAAAATTAATCCAATTTTAAGATAATTCATCTTGATCCAAAAATTGATTTGCTTAGATAAAAGTTAATATTTGATGCACATACCTAAAACCCAATCAAATACTCACCAAACATACGAAATGGCTCAAATGGCTTCTTAAAAGAGGGGTAGAGGCTTGGCTAGCTAAAATAGAGTTGGCTCACATGGCTAAGGGAGGAAGGAAAGGTCGGCTCGAATGGTTCAAATGGAGCGTGCGTCTTCAGCTCGGGCATAAACGGAGAGATCAACTCAGAAGATGAATATAACAAGCCAAAAATTAAGTTAATTTTAATTATCTTGGATTTATTTAGTTATGTTTGAAATTTTGGGTGTTATTTTAAGTAATTGTTGAGAATTATGTGTTTTATGGAAATTATGATTCATTTAGTATTTATTGAAAGATTAGTTAATAATTTTTTGGAATTGGAACATTTTTTTGTGTTGTTATAGAATTGTTGTTGGTGGATTGATATTGGTTAATTATATATTAAATAATGGAAGAGAATAATAACTATATTGTTATAATAATTATATTAAGAACAATATAATTATTAAGGGTGTGTTTGGGGGAAAGGGTTGGGTTATAAAGGGTTAGTGTTATAATAAAACTAGTATTATGATAAACCTAGTGTTATGATAGTAAATGTTTGGGAAAAGGGTTATGTAGGAAGAGTTATGAGGTGATTATGATAAAATCTGTTTGGCAAAAGGGTTATGTATGAAAGGTTATGGGGTGGAAGATAAGATGTATTTGAGGGAAGGGTTATGTAGGTAGTGTTATAAAATTTATTTTCTATACATTTTTTTTAAATTCGTATTCTAAATCCAACACAAATTTTGTATATTTATTTACCATATCCTATTTTTGTAATTAAACAATTTTCAGTAATTTTCTTAAATGTGATGTCTATTTCCAACATTTTATTACGTAATCGTTACATGCAAATAATTTATTGATTTTTTAAAGAAATTTATATTCTAAATCCAATACACATATTTCATATAATTAATTTCTCAAAATGTCTTATTTTCGTAAAACAATTTTCAGTCTTTTTTTTAAATATGACGTTAATTTTTAACTTTTTGATGTAATTGTTACGTGCAAATAAATTATTAATTTTTATTGTTAAATTCATATTCTAACTCCAATACACAAATTTTATATATTTAATTTATTAAATCGTCCTAGTTTTCGTAAAATAATTTGCCTTAATTTCTTTAAGTAGACATGAATGTTCAACATGTTTTAAGTAATCGTTACGATTGAATAAATTACTGTTTTTCCTTTTAAAGATAAAATATTCTCAGTTTTCTTCTTATCTAAACATTATGTTTTTTTTCTCTTTTTAAATTACAGGATTGTTGAATCAATGATAACAATTATAATGAATCAATGAAAGATATAAAAATAAGGAAGAAGAAAGACAAAAAAGTACATTTTGGAAAAGTATGAGCATAATTTAGTAACAAATTTACATTCAAAATTTAATTCAAATAAATCTTAAATCAAATCTCGCCATTAAAAAGATTTTTTTAAAAGAAAATTCTTATAAATTTAAAGTTTAAATACTTTTAAAAAAAATATTTGTTATACATTTTTTAGGTTATTTAAGGATTCAAAAATTATTTTATTTAATATTAAATCGCTTGAGTTGATTTTGTTTTGATTTTTTATAAATTTAATAAAATTCTTTTTTTAGAAATTTATTTAACTTAAATTTATTAGAAATAGTTTAGATACAAATAGATTAATTTTAAAATAAAATATTTGAAAATGTGAAAGTCAAATAAAAGAAGAAAAACAAATAAAAGACATGAAATAATAAAATTAAAAAAAATAAATACAAGAACTAAATGCGTAAACTAATCACAATTAATATTTACTTAAAATTAATTTTGTAAATAAAATAAATTTAAAATAATATTTTTTAAAGATTATTAAATTAATTAAAAATAAATGGCATTTGATAAATAAAAGTTTGTAATGACACTCCTTATGTTAAGCTAAAGTCATTACCATTTAATAACAATAAAGACTTTTTATTTAAACCGAAGAAAATACTATGTTTTAAAAGAAATACTTCAAATATTTGTTCATAAAATATAAGGACTAGGAAAAGAAAATAGTGAATAAAATATTAGATTAAATACTAGTTCGGGCCCTCTTTAAAATAAAAAGAAATACCAAAAGTAACATGAGTTCTAAAAAAATATTTCTGAAAACTTATTACGAAAAACATAAATGTGGAATAAAACCTAAACTGTCCTCTATGGCGATTCACGGTCACTTCTTGTCATTCGCCAGCTTGCCTTTTTTCCTCTACCATTGCCTATAAAATTAAACATAGAAAATGGTGAGTATAAATTTATACTCAGTAAGGGACCCACTATTAGTCCCACTAGGTGTCTGTTAAATTTCCATTAGAGCCCTGTAAGAAGGTACCATCTAACTATTATGCTCCCGAAGGCACGTTATCCAGTGATCTCCTAGGGACACATTTGGGCTCTCAGCGACCCCGAAGGAAACACCCTAAAGGAGAGTCTGACTGTAAGTGATCCCATCGAATCACACATAAAACTGGCCACATAGGCATAAATAGGTGGTGATCCCGAGGGACACCCATACAGTACGACTCTAAAGTAAATCTAACAGAACATCATAGCCAATCTAATTACAGCATGTCTCAATCATAATGTATCGCGGTCATAGCATCTCAGTCATACATGTCTCTCTTAACTACATTAATACATAATACAGAACATGCATGCAACTTTAATGTGGGGGTCTAATAGGAAAATCCCTTACCTAAAGATTAGCTAAAGTATTGTTGACAAGTAAATTCCCAATTACAGTCCTAAACATAAACACATAAACAAAACACAAAGCTATTAAATTTTGTCAATCAATCCATCCAATTATTTACTAAGTATCCAAGCTTACCCCAAGTTGAGGTTAACACCAAAACTACCTTCAAGGAAAAATTCCACAGCTCGAACACTCCCACAAGAATTTAGTCAATCTTCAAGTAAAAATAACAAAACTTAATCCAACTTGTGAATTTATCTCAAACCCATAATTATCATTTGATGGGTATACCTAACCCAATCAAAACTTACCAAAACAACAACTAGCTCAAAATTGGTTGCTTGGCCTATAGAAGAGGCTCAAAACGACAGATGCAGATGGCTCGGACAGTCGGCTCGAGTGCATGGCTCATGAAAGAAGCCGACTCAGATGGAAGAACGTATGACTTGTGAAGATGGTAGCGGCTCGGGTGTGAAACGCAGCTGGCTTCGAAGGGGAGACAACGAGACGAACAACGTCGGGGACGGAGGTGTCTTCAGAGATTGGTAGTGTGTGGCGATGGAGGAAACTTCTTGCAACTATCTTTGCAAGGCCTCATCAGACCGAACAAGGATGATGACGTGGTTAACGGTAAGATGAACTACGAGCAACAGAGAAGGACGACTTCTTTTGGGCAGCGACGATTGTCATCGACGGTAGAAGGGTAAAGAGCAACGGCTAGGATTTGTGAGGAAAGAAGAATATAGGTTGAAGAAGATGAATAGTGAATAGTATGCACATTTCACAAGGGTTAAAAATATATCATAAGAATATTATTATTATTATTATTAATTTTCCTTAAAATAATTTCCTTTCCTTCCTCTTTTCTCTTTCTTTAAATACCCACCAAACCAAACTTTTTACCTCTTCAATAATAACAAATCCAAAATCTTCTCTCTTCATTAACTCTAATCCATCAAATGACTTCCTTTACTTTTCCCAAAAACAATATCTTTTTAAAATAATTATATTTTTCATAATATAATTATTTCTCTCCCAAAATATCTTTTCTTAAAAAATTAAACATATAACAACTTAATAATTATATTGCCTTTAATATAATTATTATTATTTCCAAAATTTAAATAATTTAATACATATCTTCCTAAATAATTATATTATCCTCAATAATATAATTATTCTTATTTCCAATAATTTAATTAATCATAATCTCCACAAACATATAATCCTCACCAAAAACTCAATTCACCCCAATATAATTCTAACATTAATAATTTAGCCAAGATAATCCAATGTAAAAATTGTCTTATTTTTGCAGTGTTACAAAAAGAGTAAAAAAAAATTTAAAAAATAAAATAATAAAACTATGGGGGAGTTGAAAAGGTAGGATTATTGAGAGTTGAAAAAGTAGGATTATGGGGAGTTTAAGAAAGATTGAGAAAGAATAGAGAGAGGGAAGAGGGGTTATGATAAACCTAAAACAAGGGTTATGATAATCCTTCCCTCAAACAAGGGTTAGGTTACTATAACCCTAACCCTATAGTGATAACCCTTCCCCCAAAGATTTTATGTTTGGTTTTTGGGGAAAACATAAAAAGAGGTGATTAAATGGATAATTAATGAGGAGAGAGAATGAGATTTACAATATTGTTATGTTTTAGAAAAGAAGGGTAAAAGATTGATATGATGGAAATTTTATTTGGATGGAGAAAGATTTTATTGGAAAAGAAAAAGAAAAGAAAAATAATAATAATATAATAATATATTATTGATATTATTATTATTATTGAAATTTTCTTTTATTCCCCTCCTCATTCCATGTGCAAAGAAAAGAAAGGAACTATTCATCTTCTTCTTCCATTCCTTTGACCTAGTCGCCACCTCCTTCACCATCTCCGTTCACCACCTGCGACTACGCTTCAACACCCACAAATTTTGGAATTTTGGATTTTTATTCAACTTGGATTTATTGGGTGTTATTTTAGATAATTTGAGGTGTTAATTGTTTGTGGAGATTAGGATTTATTAAAGATTATGGAAAGGAATATGGTTAATTATCAAATTGTGGAATTTAATTATATTGTTTTGATAAATGTTGAATGATGATAATTAAGTTTGTGAGATTTAAGGATATTGGTTGTTCACAAATATATATAAAGTTATGGAATGTAAAAAAATAATAATTATTATTATATTATGGGGGTAATATAATTATTCAAGAGAAATAATTGTAAACGATTCGTATTTTAAGGGAAAATGTTTGAAGGGAAAGAAAAATAATTATATTATGAAAATATAATTATTTTGAAAAGATATTGTATTTTGAGAAGTTAGAGGGAATGTTTTGATTGGGTTATTAATGAAGAGAGAGAAAAAAATAATTAAAAAGGGAAGAGAAAAAAAAGAAAGAGTTGGAGTTATTTTGGGGAAAATAAAAAGGAAAAAGGTGATTTGATGGGAGATGTTTTGTAACGACCCAACTTTTAAAACTAAACTGTAGTCATTACTTTAATAGAAAAACACTTCTTTTAAACATGAGTCTTTATAAAATTCATCAAAAGTCAATAACATCAAAGAAATCTTTGTTCGGACCCTATTTCAATCAACCAAAATTTTAGAAGTACAGTTTGCAAAACAAAAATTCATAAACATCTGTTAAATCACAAAAATTTTCTAAACAGTCTCATGTCCTAAAGAAAACAACAAAACATAGGCGGAAGCATTTTGGACAACATTCCCTATGGTAGTCACGCTTCCTTCTTGCCTCTCGCCGGTCTGCCTCCTTTGTTATCTTTGCCTGAAAAAGTTAAACATAAAAGGGTGAGTATGACATACTCAGTAAGAGACCCACTACTGATCCCGTTAGGGGAAAAATAAATTATTAACTCCGTAATGGAGTACCCTGCACAGTCACAGTCTTGTGATCTCGTAGGATACACATAATCAATCTAACGCCTCGAAGGACGCATAATCAGTCTAGTGTTCTGCAGAAACACATATCAGTCAAATAATCCCATAGGATACAAAAATGTGGTGATCCCGTAGGGCACCTGCAAGGTAACTACACAATAGGCTAACTAATAATTTTTCCCCTCAGTCCAATCATTCATCTTAACAGTCAATTACAATTTATTCTCATAACCTCATCGCATAGTCTCTACTTAACTCCTAGCGGTCAATATACTCTAGATCAGCCCACAATCAGTCAACAACATATCAAGTAACCATTATGTTCTCCACAGCCTACAAGAGTACAACCACACCGTCTCCTCAATTCCAAAGAACACATCCTTAATACAGTTTCATACACTCAGTCAAGACAAGAATTCATCTTTCCAAACCTACCCCCTATAAGCATCATCATCAAGTTTCAGTCATTCATCAGTCATATGTGTAAAAATACATATTCAGTCAGACACAACAATGCACCCAAGTGCCAGTCCACATACGTCCATACATAGGTATATATTTTTCTCAGTCGAATACAACATACAATAAACAATAAGTATACATTCAAAAGTATAAATCACAACCATCATCCTCTCTCAAATTAGATATAACAACACATTTCGTTACATTCAACTATAAGTGAGTCCAGTAGAAAGCCTCTTACCTCAAAGTTACTCTAATTTCTCGAACAACTATATCCAACAAACACCAAATCATAAGGATAAAAGAATTTTATTATTTCCATGATACAATCTCCCCCTTAATTTTCTTAAGGTACAATCTAGCTTGCCAAGGTATTGGCGAACCGAACTCCAAAAATTCACAAATTGGTTGTGAATTTAAAGGACTCACGTCGCTTCCAACACTTTCAAGAATCTATCATTCGAACCAATTAACTATCAAAATTCATCGAAAACTTGCAATACCAATCCATGAATCCTACAACTTTTCATTCTTACCCAAAATTCCTTTCACCCAAAAATTCACAGCAAGGCAGAAACGACGGTCGAAGAAACTCGCACACAAACGAAAGGAAACCCACGCGGCTATGAGGAGATGCATGCTACCTCACTCTCGGCCAATGAACTGATATGGCGGCTGGCTCACACACGAAGACCGACACGGACGAGGTCGGACGAAGAGATCTGAGCGGAGATGAAAGGTCGCGCAGCAATGCTTGCTGAACGGAGACAGATCTGGATGAAGGCAGAGACGAATACACGGTGGCGCAGACAATTGATGGAGAGTCACAGCGACGGTTCACGACGGCCAAACATGAAAGAGAACGGTGGCGAGGTTCGCAGAACTTCATCGTCGACCGGTGGAAAGTGAGGTAGCGTAGAAGAGGAAGCAAAAAAAATGTCGAAGGGGGGGTCTCCGCTCGCGAGGAAGAGGAAGAGAAAGAAATTGATTTTTTTTTAACTTAATAATTAATATAATAATAATAATAATTAACAATTATTATTATTTCTTATTTATATAGTAAATCCTTATTCCACACTCTTTCCAACCAATCCAACATATAAAAAAATGTCGAGGGGGGGGGGGTTCTCCGCGAGCGAGGAAGAGGAAGAGAAATAAATTGATTTTCTTTTTTTTTTAAAAAAAAAAACTTAATAATTAATATAATAATAATAATAATTAATAGTTATATTAATAATTATTTTTATTTCTTATTTATATAATAAATCATTATTCCACACTCTTTCCAACCAATCCAACATATAATAACACCGAAAAAAAAAACTTAAAAATCCTTAAACCAAAACAAATTTGATATAGTAAAAAAAAAAACAAAATATTACCTTGAAGTTTGGGGTGTTACATTAACTGAGGAATGTCCTCAAGTCTTGGCTTTAAATGCTAACCAAACTGTTCAAGAAGCATATGATTGATGGGTCAAACCGTTTGTCCTAAGCTTGCCACATAATTGTCCTAATCGCATGGCTAATCTCTAGCATCTTCTCACATAGCCTTGTCGCCTAGCCTCTCATCGCATAGCCTTGGACGTCTAGCAAACCTCTAATGTCTTCTCGCCTAGCCATCCAATGCCTAATTAAGCATCTTATCTAGAGGTTATTTTCCATAGTGTTGGCCGCCTAGTCCATGTCTAAATGGCTAAACGACTAAGCTGAGAGGTTATTAAGCTTCATCTTGCTTCCCAACAAACACCATTTAGAGGTTCTATGGTCCCTTGGACCGACCATACGTCTTTAAACGTCCAATACCTTTTCTTTGACACTTAGCCAAAATTTTTCAGCTTTTCTCTTCATCTTAAACCTAATTCTTAATTCTTAATGCTTCCAAGTATTTTTATTTTTCTTTTCTGACATCTTTCCTTTTCTTTTGTCCTTGACTAATTGTACAAATTCTAAGACTCTAAGAAATTTTGGAGTTTCACAGTATTCCAACTCAAAGTAATTGAATATGTAAAAGGAAAAAAAAAAACTACTCAAATGATGAAAGGCAAGAGTTGTTGGACATTTGAGGATCTTCTTTATCAGTGGGATCTAAAAGTGCCGCGTAAAAATTGAAAATTTTTAAAGGTTCTTGGCTAAATTAGTTTTAGCATCAAGTTGCTTGAGCGCCAAAATTCTTGATGCGCCAAAATTGATTTGTTCAAGATTCACATCTTTAAAGCAAGATTCAAACAGATGTGCATAAAAGAAATTACTTCCAAGTATAGAGTATTCCAAGTATATAGTATGAATCTTTATTCCAATAATTTAACAAAGTAATAGATTCCAATGACAATGCTAGAAAAATATTGCTAGAAAAAATTCATTATTTAACAAAGTTTACTTAAAATTGTGGAAAAGGGGGCATATCACATACTTTGTAAGTAAGGACAAATTGAGTTCAAGAAGATTAATTTGGCCAAAAGAAAAGATATTATTGAACAATTTCAACCAAAATTTAAAGTAAATCTAGCCTTCTGAACACAAACTATGAACAAGATTTAACAAAAAAAAAATAGCCAGAATGAACAAAGAATCAAGAATTCACAATCTTATTTCTCTAAGATTGCATACAAGAAATTTCAGAATTATTACTGAACAAGAATATGAATTACAATAATTTTTCAAGAAAGTGAAGTTAATGTGCCTAAGAAAATTAGGCAAAAACTACACAATCTTGCAAAAGAAATCCGTCAAAAGAAATCCTACCCAACATTTTTTACCTCATGAAAATCACTAAAATAGAAGAAGATTGGTGGATTTGGAAATGATTCAGAATGGAAAATAAGACGGTTTTTTTTAGAGTAATTTGGAGAGAACTTTTGAGTAATTTTTGCGGTAATATTTGAGATGTTAAGGAGTCCCACATTATCTAAGATAGATGGGCTACTCCTCTCATTCCCAATTGGTTTTGAAATAGAACCCCATACTATCAAACTTAACATGGTATTAGAGCCCAGTAAACCCAAACGGGTATTCGGTCCAAGATAGGTGAACCCAAAGAGGCACCATCTTGAGGAGGAATGTTCACTAGAAGAAATTTAACCTTTAATGTCGGTTTAAAACTGACATTAATGACCTTTAGTGTCGGTTGACAACCGATATCTATGCTAGCGTTATTAAAGGCCTTTAATGTCGTTTTTTCTTTGATGTCGATTTAAAAACGACATTAAAGGACTCATTAATGTCGGTTTAAAAATGACATTAAAGACCTTTAATGTCATTTTAAAACCGACATTTTTTATGGTGTTATTGAAGATCTTTAGTGTCGAGTTGGCTTTAAAACCGACATTAAAGAGGCCAACAATGTCAGTTTAAAAATGACATTAAAGTTTTGGTTTTTAGTCCATTTTTAAAAATTTATTTTTATTTAATTGTTGCATTATTGTCCAATTTTCAATACTGCATTGGATCCATGTAGATAATTTTTTTTTCTCACGCCAATGAATCAATAAAATTAATATTCATTTAGAAACTATAATATTTGTCTTTTACATGTGTATACACAAAATGAAATCTTAA
>JBBPDI010000005.1:9711330-9736608 GCA_037974545.1 Cucumis variabilis
TTTGGATTTAAGACTGTTTAGAACATGTTGTTGTTTTCTTATAAGCTTTACTTTAGAAATGTTTGTTATTAAAATAGATCCCGAACTTAGATTTGTTTTCTTTGAAAGTACGATTCCAAATGAATTTATTATTTTGTGTAAATCAAGGTCTTTCGTTCAATTTAATGACTTTGATTTGGTTAGAATAGTGGGGTCGTTACAATATATAGAGAGAAATAAATTATAATCATGTTTTCTTATTAGAGAATAATAATTGGATTGGCCCCTTTTAAGATTATTACATGGACATGTGTCATAAATAATCTCAAATAATTTATTGTTTTTATCCTTAAGCCTAAGTTTATCATAGTGTCAAACATAAGAATTAATCTATTCTGATGCAATAAAACTTTATCTTTAATCGGATAATTATAAAGATTGTACTAGAATATGTTATAAATTTTGTAGTTAACAAGAGAGATATCTTTGGACCCTTAATTAAGAGTGAGTGTGGAAATGCATGGTTGTGCTATAAATGAATTAATAATGGTATTAATGTCATTTATTATTTCAATATGCTTATTAATCGAGAAAGCAATTGAATTAGATAAGATGACTTTGTCCATGCCTTATATTCAATTATAGAAGTGGGTGATAAAAGGATTAAAGCAATAATTATATTAGGCTATGTTGGATCACTCACTTAATTTAATATGGGTAGCATAATGTCTTGCTACAGACCAATTATGACTTATGGAGCATCAAACGAGTTGTGGGCCCATTGCTATATTAAATAAACCTAACAGGTCACAGAAAAAGAATTGGGATGAATTTTTCTTTAGACTGGGTAATTGATAAGCCCAATTGGAGAATTGGAAAGAGACTTTTGCAAAAATAACAAAAAAAATTATGATAATAAGGCTCATATCTTTACATTTTCTAAATTTCAAAAGTAACAAATTTAAAAGCTGATAACCCTCTGATAACCATTGCCGTCTAATATCACTAATTTTGTCATAGTCGCAATATGCAAAAAAATAGGTGTCATAGGCTATTTTTTCTAAATATTTTTGTCATCTGATACAAATTTTCAATTGGAAACTTATATTAGGAAATGTAATTAATAAGACCAATTGGAGAATTGGAAGCTTATTAGAAATTCTAAGCTTATTAGGAAACCCCAGGAAGCCTATAAATAAGACCTTATGGGTCTTATTTTACATACAAACAAAGACATAAAAAATCGTTCTACCCAAAAGAGTCAAAATTCTTACTTTGTGAGGTTCTAGCAGACTCGAATTTGAGGAGGCAAATTCCTAGTTCGTGTATGGATACTGTCAGAGACGCTTGTAATTTCGCAGCATTTTGGTGATAGGAATTGGATGATTGTTCTTATAAAGAACAAAGGAAATTTTATTTGGATAAGTTCGGCATAAAGATATGTTTATTCTTGATTTAATTGCTTATGCACAATCTGTTTACATTCTAGGGTTAGATAAAAAAATTTTATGTTAATTTTGCTGCGTCTAGCCTTAGTTCATCTTTCAACACTTATACAGGTTGAAACAATCACCAATAGCATGGTTTAATAGATTTTTCACTTTCGTCAATTCTCAGGGGTACAATCAGGGGCACTTCGATCTCACCTTGTTTACCAAAGCCTCTAAGGCGTAGAAAATTACAGTATTGATTATTTATGTCGATGACATTGTGTTATCTGGGGATGATATTTATAGGATCGTTCAACTAAAGAAGAAGATGAGGTTTGAGTTTGAAATCAAAGACTTAGGAAATATGAAGGCATCTTAGTGTCTCAAAGAAAATACACCTTTGATTTATTAGCTGAGACAGGTATGTTAAGATGTCATCCTGTTGACACACTCATTGAGTTTAATGCCAAACTCGAAAGTTCAGGTGACAAGGTTCCTGTTGATAAAGAGAAATATCACCACTTGGTGGTAAAGCTAATTTACTTATATCATACTAGGCCTAACATCTCCGTTGTGAGCACCGTCAGTTAGTTTATGCAGGCACCTTATGAGGATCACATGGAAGCGGTTAACAAGTTTTTGAGATATTTAAAAGCAACTCCTAGTAAAGGTCTTAGATTGAGGAAGACTAACAAAAGATGCGTTGAAGCTGATACATGATGCGTTGAAGCTGATACTAATGTTGACTAGGCAGGATCTATTGTTGATAGAAAGTTTACCTCAGGACATTGTACTTATGTGTGGGGCAATCTTGTTACTTGGAGAAGTAAGAAGCAAGGAGTTTTGCCTAGAAGTAGCATTAAAGTCGAATGCAAGGCTATGAGCTTTGGGGATCTGTGTGGAGATCTAGCTCCAGAAGGATGTTATCCGATCTTTGTTAAGACTATGAGGTGCTTATGAAGCTATTATACAATAACAAGGTAGCGATTAACATTACAAATAACCCAGTCGAATATGACAGGACTAAACATGTGGACATTGACAAACACTTTATCAAAAAGAAGCTTGACGATGGAAGCATCTGCATTTCCTTACATACCCTCGAGCCAACAGATTTTTGATATCCTCACAAAGGGACTCTTTAGACAAAACTTTGATTTATGTGTTTAGCAAGTTGCTTCTTTATGACATTTACTTTCCAACTTGAGAGGAGTATTAGAAATAATAGGCTTAGGTGATGTTGAAAACCCATGGATAGCTAAGATTTAATTTCCTCAATTTTTTAATTATTCTTTTAATTAGGCTCGTGTTGCCTATAAATACACTTCAAGAATTTTGACAATTTTTTAAGGTAAGAACACACTCGAAAAAACATTTAATAGTCCTTCGATATATGTTTTTTTAAGGTTATTTCAACCTTTGAAATATGTCGAAATAGATCCCGTCGAAAAAAGCTAAAAAATTTTTTGAAGGTTTATTAACCTTTGAAAATTATTAATTCTCAAAGGTTTACTAACCTTTCAAAATTAGTAATTATCGAAGATTTTACTAACCTTTGAAAATTAGTAATTATCGAAGATTTTACTAACCTTTGAAAATTAATAATTTTCAAAGATCACACGTACCTTCGATAATGGTTGAATTATTCATTGAAAAATGTTTATTATCAAATGATTTTTTTCGAAGGTTTACATAAAAGAACTTTTTCAACAAATGTATAAATTCTTCGAAAATTCTCACATAACCTTTTAACACAGTTATAGATATCTCAAAATGTTTTTACTAATCCATCAATCTAATGATGAAACATTGAATTACAATGTATTTGAATTGATCTACAACATCAAAATTATAAGCTAAAAAATGTTCTATAACACCAAACTACAACACTACGATACTTCATCAACTAGAGACATTTTGCCATCATAGTTTAGAATCTATCCTCAAAACAGTTTTCTAATTCTCTAATTCTATCATGGAGTGTTTGTACCTCAACTTTTCTTTGTCGCCGAAGATCGTGTACCTTAGATGATGATCCAAACAACTCAGAAGGGATAACACCTACCCCATAACCACAAACACGTCCATGTTTTTTCGGTCCAAATACTTGTACAAAAATATCATCCTCGTTCATGTCAAGAGTGCCATCGTTCACTTGAGAATCATAAGATTTAAGTTTCGACTACAAAAAAAAAAATCATATTTATTAATTATGTTGAAGAAAAGAATCCAAAAACAATGAAGGACAAGCTATATGTTTATGAATACAGAATAGTCCAAAAACATAATCCAAAAACAGAAATAGAAACAAAATCCAACCCGAGAATAGCCCAAAAACAGAAGAAAAGAGTGAAAAATAATATAGTAATGTGATACATGTTCAAGAAGATCAACCTAAGACTCAAAAAGAGGTAAATAAACAAACACACCAAAAAACAAAAGAAGCTAGTAGCGATATGTTACTGCACTTCACATAAAGTAGAATGGAATTAAATGCTTGGGAATATTGGATCTAAAGTCACAACAAACCATTGATTCCAGAATCATGACAATCTACATCCGAGCATAACTTGAAAATTAAACATAACACAACCTAGCTGTATGATATACCCATCATTGCTTCTTTTGTGTGCTTACAAGTTTCTCTTGTGTAGCTTCATTCACACGCAAGCCATTATTGCTCAAGTGAGTTAGCTCCCAAATTCTAATTTGACTTGGTTATTCATTAGTGTCTTGAACCTAAGTGAAAATAATCATATTAGATAGTTTGACAAAATTAAAAGAGGTTTACATAATTTTTCATTTAATTACCTCTTTTTCAACCCTTTGTTGTATACTTTGTGAACCACATGTGTGATATACATTCAACTTAGAGCGGTTCTTTTGATTTCTTTCACACATCTCCTGTATTTCAAAAGTAGAATATGAGCATCCATAAAAATTAAATCAATAAGTGTAACTTCTTTGTATGCACAAAAAAAAGATATTAGACTACAACTTGGTATTCCGCTGACTTCCATAACTTTGCAAGATATTCTTCATCTTCTTTTGTTATTTCTGATGGAATATTTGCTAAAGCTTCTACAGTTGATTCATATTTGCCCAACCATTTTTTCTTTAAACTATCCCTTCCATTATTGTAAGAACGATGAATTTGAAGCAACACTGAAGCCTCGTGACCTTCAACTTTAAATCGTTCCTGCAAGACAAATGGTAGTTGTAGTCTAATTATATAATGACTTGGAGTATAAAGACTCCATTGTTCTTTCTTTTCTATCCCGATAGGGCACTCTTGTTCAGCGCTACCTCCACACCTCTCAACAAAATAAGCATGCTGAGTGCAAACATCGCAACATTCTTGACTCAGTACGTGCCCTCCTTCTTTTTGCCTCCTGTCTTAAGAAATTTTGGGGTGAAGCACCTCTTACATCCATCTATATCATCAATCGTCTTCCTTCTTCTGTTCTTCAGAACATCTCTTCATTGTAAAGACTATATGGTACTCCTCCCAACTACTCTAACCTTAAAGTTTTTTGTTGTGCCTACTTTGCTCTCCTGCATCCTCATGAACACACCAAACTTGAACCATGTGCCTGCCTCTATTGCTTTCTTGGTTATGGCACAGAACATAAAGGTTTTTGTTGTTGGGATTCCCTTTCCAACAGACTTCATATATCTCGCCATATCACATCTTGGAAGCATACTATGTTCTTTCACTTGTCCTCCTTCCACACCTCCTTCTCTAGTCCACATCCTTTCTTCACTGATACATCTGTTGACCTTTTTCCACTCTCTAAGTCTACTCCTCATATCGAGATTGCTCAATCTACATCTGTAACTACAAATCTAAACCAGTTGTTCATCTTCGATAATGGTCTTGAACCTACTCCACATACCCCTCTTCATCATTCTACTAAGGTAAGGAAACCTCTCACCCATCTCCAAGATTATCACCTTTTTTTTTACTATTGTTTTGTTGTTGAACCTACCTCTTATCAAAAGGCTAGTATTAACCCTTTAAGGCAGAAAGTGATGAATGATGAATTACATGTTCTTGAAAAGATGCACACTTGGGACTATGTTGATTTACCTTTCGATAAAAGACCCATTGGCTACAAGCAGATTTTTACAAAATCAAGACTCACTCTAATGGCACTATTGATTGTTATAAGGCTCGTCTTGTTGCAAAAGGATACTTGCAAAAATATGGTATTGATAATGAAGAAACATTTGCTTATGTGACTCAAATGACGTCTGTTCGAAGTTGATTAATTATTGTTGCTGCCAAGCAGTGGCCTCTTCTTCAGATGGATGTAAAAAATGCTTTCCTTAATTAGACCCTCTCTAAAGAAGTCTATATGAATCCACCTCGTGGTACTTTTCCTCCTTCTCACAAGATGGCCTCTTGTGTCGAGCATTATATGGTCTAAAATATGTTCCATGAGCTTGGTTTGCCACATTTAGCTCTACCATTACTCAGCTTGAATTTTCTTCTAGGCCTCATGACATTGCGCTCTTTACTCGCCACACAACCTATGGTATTGTTATTCTTCTACTCTATGTTGATGCCATGTTTATTACTAGTAATGATTCATAGGTCATATCTGATCTCCAACATTATCTTAGTCAACATTTTGAGATGAAAAACCTTGGATCTCTCAACTACTTTCTTGGTCTTGAAGTCTCTCAACGCTTGAATGGGTATTTATTGTCTAAAGCCAAATATGCCTCTTATTTTTTAGTCTGCTCAAGAATCACTAACTCCAACACAGCTTTGACGCCATTAGATCCCAATATTCATTTGACCCCTTATGATGGTGTTTCTCTAGAAGATGTGTGTTTGTACCAACAACTTGTTGGAGATCATCTATCTAACACTGACTCGACTAGACATTGCATATGTTCATATTGTCAGTCAGTTTATAGTTGCTCCTCGAACCATCCATTTTACTGTTTTGTTGCATATCCTTCGCTATATCAAAGGTACTTTAGGGCATGGACTTCAGTTTTCTTCTCAATCCTCCCTCGTGTTATCTAGCTACTTAGATACAAATTGGGGTGGGGATCTTACCGATTGATGTTCTACACCATGTCATTATTTTCACTAAGGAGATTTTCTCATTTCTTGGTGTACAAGAAACAAAGTGTTGTCTCTCGTTCCAGTACTGAATCAGAATATCATGCTCTTGGTGATGCTACCGCTGAACTCTTATGGCTTCGTTGGCTCCTTGCTGATCTAAGTGTCCCTCAATAAGGTCCCGCCCTTTTTCATTTTGAAAATCGCAGTGCCATCTAGATTGCCTACATTAATGTCTTCCATAAGCATACAAAGCACATAAAAAATGATTGTCACTTTGTTCGTCATCATCTCTTAGGCAGCATACTCTTTTTACGCTTTGTCTCCCATCATTGAGCAACCTGCAAATATCTTCACTTAAGCTTTACCATCTCACTATTTCAATTAGTTACTTACCAACCTCAAGCTGAAAGCTACTCTACCACCTTGAGTTTGAGGAAGGGTATAAATGTACATTATTCTAATTAGGAGTACTAAAATATTTTGTTTCCTTATTTACTAGCATAGGTCGTTGTATTTATCTCCCCCTATTTTCCTTGATGTAAAGATACACTGACTACTAATCAATAAAAATGTTGCCACATAAATAAAGTTCAAATGTATTAATTTGCTAAAATAAAATTCAAACTAAATATCTTCATTTAGCTAGTTCCTCAAATGGTATATCTTCTCGCCTTTTTGGTTTTATAGTTTCATTGGTCATAATGAAAGTATATATAAAAAGCAAAAATGGAAAACACTTTTTAAATTAATTCCATTTCAAGTGCCTTATAATTTACACACACAAAATGTTTAAATGACAAAATTGTTTAAAATATTTACAAAATATAGAAAGGTTTTAGTTTCTATCAATATCAATATTAATATCACTAATAGACATCAGTGTCTATTAGTGATATATAAAATTTTACTATAATTTGTAAATATCATAGTTCCTTTTATTATATTTTAAAATGCCTCAAATAAATACCTATCACGAAATAAGAGAATAAAGAACTAAGAGAGTGAATATATGCTCTATTTAATCGTGTTTCTCAAAGGTCTCAATGACCAATATTTATAGTAAAGTTTACAAGATGTGAAAAAGTAAGGAAAATTGCAAATATGGCAAAATTTTCACTTATAAAAATACTCTCCATTTTAAATTTGTTATTATTCCTAAATTACCCATCAATAACTTATTTCTAATTCTCTTTTTAATGTCCTACTCATTATTTATTTATTTATTCTCTCACTTTCTAAGGTCCTAATTATTTATTGATTCTTATACGAGAAAAATTATTTGTTCTTTCTGTTTTCATCTTAATTTTAGAATAGGGTAATTATATGTTATGGTCATTTTAGAAATAATAATTAAGGATATAGCAACATTTAAAAAAAATTGCAAATATAGCAAAATTATGCTGATTGACTTGTATCAATGATAGATTCATATGGTCTATTAGTAATATACCAATATTTACAACATGGTCTATCAGTGATAGATTTCTATCACTAATAGAATTCGACAAATTTTGATAGATTAGCAATTTTTTTGAAATGTTGCTATATACTTAATTATTTTGAATCTAATTGCTAAATTTGCAACTATCCCTTTAGAATATCAATAGTACAATAATTGCAATATGAAATATAAGGTTTATTGATCGGAGTAATTTAACTTCATTTGTGATTTTTTTAACTTTCTTCGATGTGTATTTTGAGTTGAATTTGATTACAAATGATTTTGTTTTACTTTTTTTACATTGATTTTTTTTTGTTTTACTTTGTCTCAATTTTGTATATCAGTGTTGTGATATACTTATATTATATGTATTAGTTGGTTGACATACTTACTATGTGATTTTCATTTTTTTCAAATTTTATCCAGTTCATTATAGTATTATTTAGTATATGAATGATATAACTCAGTGTATCATTATCAAGTATATCAATAATATATTGTTAAAGCATATCAATAAAGTGAATCATTATCAAGTATATGAATCAAGTTTACAAGTATATATCAATAGTATGTCAAGCGTATAAGTAGGACTTTAAGCTTATCAAGTGTATTTGATCAATCAAATGTATAAATGAAGAATACTAAGTGTATCTGCAATGCATCGAGTATATCAAACATATCATGTACATCAAACGTATCAAATTTTTTTAGTGTACCAATGAAGCATATAAGTTTATTAGCAGTGTATCAAGTGTATCAAACTTATAAGTGAAGCCTTTAAGTGTATCAAGGCCTAAGGGGTATCAAGTGTATCTAGAAGAATCAAGTGTAATGAGGAGTATTATATGTATCAAAGGTATCGAGTGTATCAAAGGGTATCAAGTGTATCAAAGAGTATCAGGTGCATCAAGTGTATCTATCAAATGTATCAGGTGTATCAAGTGTATCAAGGGGTATTAGGTGTATCAGACGTGTATACGGTATATCAAATGTATATTAGTAATGAGAACATTTGTGACATTTTACCTCTTGATGTGTGAGCTAGGCTTTATTTTTGCCATTTTCGTAAATAATAAAATATGTGCGCTATGGACTTAATTATTATAACTTGTTTTGCCATTTTTGCAAGTGTCCTAAAAGGTAAATATATATGGAGAAGATATAAAATCTATGGACATCTGTATCTAATTCAAATATATATGCTCCCTCTTATAAGTCCATAGGATATCTAATATCTCTTATTAAAATCTTATTAGGAAAAACTCAAACAGATTACAAAACCTAGTGAAAGAAAAAAGGTACATTGTTCATATTCTTTAATAACTGCTTCATTAAAAATCTTGTTAAGAAAACCTTGTCGGACAAAATTATAGTGATAAAGAGAACTATCTCAATGACAATTGAGAACTCCCTTTATTCTAGGTAAACCCCACAACAGTCATAAGCATAACCTCGATTAAATAAATTGGTACGTAACCCTAAGAAATTAAAGCTAAACATGTTTTTACTTGGAAAGGTTTATCAAAGATCAAGAAGAAAGAAGAATTTGTTTCTCTTTAAGGTTTTGAACTCTCCCACAGTATAATTGATCAAACTAGATTCAAAGTCCTAAATATGCATTCTAACATAAGAGTCCAAAGATAAAACTCAGTTAAATTCAAGTCACCTATTTACATTAAATAAAATGTTATATGAATGGAAACAACATTTAATTTTTATACTTTCAACTACTTTAATAGATGTTAATACATAAATTTAAAGCAATATATATAAAAAAATTTAATTACTTTGATGAATCTAAATTTCTAGATTTATTATGTCCCATGGTTGGCAAATTCTTGAAGGGTTACAACTCTTTGTATCTACAAGCTTAACTTGAAAGTAAACCCTTTAATTCTTCAACTCCTAATCAATGTCAATTATTTCCTTATCATTAAACATAACTTGAGCTTCAATTGAGCTTGTATTGTTTAGCTTGTTGAGCTTCACATTTATATTGTAGAACTTCATGGTCCTTTGTGGATTAGCTACTTAATTATCAAATAGCTAGTCAAGGGAAAGGGAGTGCATCATGTTTACTCCTCTCATGAAAACATCACTAGATAACTCTGAGTTGTCACATGCAAATGCGTAGTGTGCTAACTTCTCAAATATTGTTGTAGGTAACACCTTCGTCAATAAGGCTTCTAAGTTATGTTTTGAAGAAGTTTGTTGAATAGTGAGGTTGTCATTTGATTCTTCATTGTCTTCATATAAGAACACTATTGATAGCCTTGTATATCACAAGGTGTCATCATGGTTGTTATGATCATCTGCTTTATGCATTGTCATATAATAAATAATTTTTCCTTGTGTACTAAGTAACCATGTTTATGATCTGCTCACATGGTCGGCTAGATAATAAATAATATGCATCTTTACAATCAATTAGATCACAATATTAGATCTATTAGAATAAAAAAACTGCATGTGAGTTGATTCTCATAACATATGTTTAACTCAGCTGAAATATCTTTCTTTGGAGGAATATTATATTTAAGTACAAAATTACTAAAAATACTACAAATGGTAGCATATAAACTAGTTGGTAAAGTTATAAGGGCTAAAAATATTTTGTTATCTTCTAATATCTAATCATTAAGGAATAAAACATGTTCTGGGGGAGTCTCAAGCATTCTTACTGAAAGTTCAGGAGGTAACTCATTGTCTCTAACAATGTTATTATTCATTTCTGTATGCATCAATTTAAATCATTAAGATATTGGTGTTAAGTTTAGCTTCCTAACTTTGCACAAACAAATAGATTCAAATAACTATCACGTTCATGCAAAATTGAATATAAAGATTTTATCATCTCACTATACAAACACTAGTCCACGATAAGATTCTGGATAACAGAAATGAGAACCCATAAATCATTTTCTATTTTGACTTCAGTAGAATCCCTCAACTGGCTAATCTCCACTTTCAAAATGTTGATTGCTACCCCAAAGACAAATAGATTCTTCCTAGAAAGCAAATATGATGATCATGTCCTTTGGGTAAAAAAAACTACAAACAAAAATGGTAACACGACAGAAGTTTTCAGTGTGGATGAACATGGGAGAAAATGTTGCATTCTAGTACCAAAAGGTCCCAAACTGAGCGGATGAGTTTCTTTCCTATCCATGATCAGTCATAATGTGGAGATAGAACCAAAAACAAGACCTCCAGTGAATGTAAAAATAGTTGAAAAGGACTACTCATCTTCGGATTCAGAAACCCACAAGAAATCCTATGCAAAGGCTTTATCAGGCAATAACCAAAGTGACTCAAGTACTTCCAACAATGGTAGAAAAGGAAGTTTCTTCTCAAATCACCCCTTCAGCTGGAAAAATACTATGGTAATAACAAGAAGGGTATTTCCCGACAACTGGGGAAAATTATGCTAAGTTTAAAGAAATAAACAGGTGTTGATTTCTCCTATAAACCTTTTCATGCATAAAAGGCTTTAATCTTCTTCAACAACTCAATGCATGAAAAACTGCTTTGCAACAGAACACATTGGTCAACTGTAGGAAACTTTTACGTTAAATTTGAGTCATGGAACCAAGAGAAACATGCATCAATAAAATTAATACCAAGTTATGGAGGTTGGTTAATTTTCAGAGGAATCCCATTCTATGCTTGAACTTATGACACTTTTGTCCAGATTTGGAAAGCTTGCGGAGGTTTTGTCTCGGTCGCAAAGGAAACAATAGATATGGTACATCTGTTGGAAGCTTGAATAAAAGTAAGATACAATTATTATGGTTCGGTTCCAGCTTTTATCAATATCAAAGATTAAAAAGGATTTCCTTTCATTGTATAAATCTTCTCTATGTTGCATGGGAAAGGGTTAATTGAAAGAGAAGTAAAAACAAATGAATCATTCAAAAGACAGGTGGCAGCAGAATTCGATGAGTTCAACCCTCAATGTGAACAATTTAATTTTAATGGAAACCTGGCAATCTCGCCGAAAAATTTTGAATTCAAAAAAGAAAGTTTAATGCAGATTTGATATCCAAAGAGAATCACACGGAGGTCAAGGAATTAATGGGAAAAAATCATTATAGGACAATCGTAGCCAATCCAAAATTGAAAGAGAAATGGATTGAGAAAGGAAAGGATTTGTTATCAAATAATGATAACATGGGAACAGGTGACTCTTTAACGCATGATTTTTTCGAAGATAACAAGAAGATACGGAAGACAGAATCTCAGAGAAAAGTGGTGTTCACCTTTCCAAACAACGAAACATACTTGTACACACCAGAGACGGCCCCATCAAAGCAAATGATTATTAAAGCCCAAACAGGAAACATTAATGAGAACCATAAATAAAAGCAACACTCCAAGGGCCCACAACATCAACATAAAAAATCTTTAAAAGTCAAACAAAAAGGTCATCATGCAAGCAAAGAAAATGTCATCCTCTCTTCGAAATTGACCTATAGCAAAGAAATTGAAAAGGAAGGTGATTTGGTCGTGGATTTAAACTGCAAAAAACTAAATCCAGAGGGCAACACATCAAGCATGGATACTTCAAAGAATATATCTCCTACTCTAAACATTGTTCTTGAACCCCCCCCCCCTCAAGATTTCATCAACAACCTCAGAGCCTGAGCCCTCTAAAGCCTATTAGAACCAGAAGTTCCAAAACTGCCAGAACAAGTAAAAGAAAGGAGTTCAAAACAGAGGGAGGTGTCTTCATTTAAAAAAGCTTAAGAGTCTGTTAAAAGAAAACAAACTTAAGCTCTCGCCTGACACACAATATTTTAGCTCATCTTCATAGGCAGATACGGAATACACTAATCCAGTGCAGTTCAAAGTGAAGACTGATAAAAGAAACCAGAAGTCTTCTAGTTTGAAATGAAAGTTCTTGCTTGGAATGTAAGGGGTTTAGGCTCTCCCCAAGAAAGAGCTAAAATAAAATCAATAATTTCAAACTACGACCCTTTTATTTTCATTCTCACTAATACAAAAATTCATTCCCTGAATTCTCTTATGGCTAAATCCATTTGGGGGAAAAAAGGCATTAAATGGGTTGTCAAAGAGTTTGAAGGTAACTCCGAAGGAATACTGGTTCTTTGGGATGATGTGCAAAATTCTTGTATCAATTCACATGAAGACTCCCATACGATTTCAATTAATTTCCAACCTACTAAAGGTCCAACATGGTGGCTTACAGTAGTTTACGGTCCCCCAAGAAGAAGGGACAAAGAAAATTTTAGGAAGAACTCGATCATGTAGCAACTATATGCTTTAATGCCTGGCTAATTGGTGGAGATTTTAACATATTCAAAAACATAGATGAAACTACATCACTAAATACAGCAATTAAAAGTATGAACAGGTTCAACAACTTCGTTAACAAGCACAACCTACTTAATCCTCCTCTTAGCAAAAACAACTTTACTTGGTCTAACCTTCGTGCAAGGCCAACATGTTCCAGGCTAGATCGCTTTCTGTATTCAAAAGATTGGGATTCAGTTTTCAATCAACACTTCTCTAAAACTCTTGCAAGAACCATTTCGGATCACTATCCAATCATTTTGAAATCAAATCAATTATAATGCGGTCCGACACATTTCAAATTAAATTTAGAGTCTCTGAAGAACAAAAATTTTAAGAAAAATATCAAAAGGTGGTGGGAAAACACATCTATACAAGGTCACCCTAGACATACTTTTATGGAAAGATTGAAAATGTTGTCGAGAACAATCCAAAAGTGGAAATTTGAAAACAAACCTCAATCTATTGAGTTGAAAAAGGAGCTTATCAAAGAACTGGAAGAAATCGACAAGAAAGAAAAAAATAACTTTTTTGGTGAAATCAGCAGCATTGGACAAATTGCTATTAAGTCTGGGCTTGAAGAAAAGTGAGCTAAATGAAGCACGATACTAGAGTCAAAGAGCAAAAAATTTATGGATCAAAGATGGAGATGAAATCACAGCCTTTTTCCATAAAGCTTACTCGATAAGACAAAGGAAAAACATCATCACAAAAATAACAGACGAAAGGGGAACAACACACAACTCATCTTGACAGATTGGAAAATCCTTCTTAAAGCATTTTAAGAAAATATACAGTATCAACAAGAAGCCTGAGTTGATGACTAACAACCTAAACTGGAGACCTATTGATTTGAACACCCACAATTGTCTTTGTGTCCGTTTTGAGGTAACTGAAATTAGAAACACTATTTTATCTTTCAAAAACAACAACGCTCCAGGTCCAGATGATTTTCCTATGGAATTTTTCAAAAGCTTGTGGTCTTTCCTAAAGAATGACATTATGGAGTTTTTCAACGACTTTCATTCAAAAGGAGTGATAAACAAAAACGTCAACAACACCCTCATTTCTCTTATTGCTAAGAAAAAAGACTACTCCTACGCAGCTGACCCATAACTCTTACCACTTCGCTCTACAAGATAGTTGCTAAAGTTTTAGCTAACAGACTAAAAAAGACACTGCCAAACACTATTGTGGAAAACCAATTTACCTTTTTGAACAATAGACAAATTACAGATGCAATTCTATAAGCAAATGAAGCAGTAGACTACTAGAAAGTTAGTAAAAGCAAAGGTTTCATAATCAAAATTGATCTGGAAAAAGCCTTTGATAAAATTAACTGGAAATTCATCGATTTCTTGGTAATCAAGAAGAACTTTCTGCGTTGATGGAAAAAATAGATTAAAGTTTGCATCACAGGAGTTCAATACTCAATCATTATAAATGTCAAACAAAAAGGTAGAATTTAATCCTAAAAGAGGCCTAAGACAAGGAGAGCTTTCTCCTTTCATCTTTGTTCTGGCTTTGGACTACCTCAGAGCGATTTTAAACCATCTAAATTCCTCAAGGCCATCCGAGGTATGGTGTTTGAAAATAACAGTAGCCTAAACCACATTCTTTACGCATACAATATTCTGATTTTTGTCGAAGACAATGAAAAGGCTATCTCAAACTTAAGGTGTGCTCTCAATCTCTTTGAAAAGGCTTCTGATCTATCTATAAATAAAAATAAATCAACCCTAAGTCCAATCAACGTCTCAAAATCTCGATGCCTTTTGGTGGAAAATGTATTGCAAATTAGTTCTCAATCTCTCCGTATCATGTATCTTGGCATCCCTTGAGAAGGAAAACCAAATTATTTGAGCTTCTGGGACAACATAATAATAAAAATTCAAAAAAAGCTCAATGTTTGGAAATATTCTCAACTCTTTAAGGGTGGAAAACACACTTTCCTTCAAGCTAGTCTCTGTAGCCTTCCAACATACCAACTTTCAGTCTTCAAAGCTCCAACAATGATCTATAAAAAGATTGAAAAAATTTGGAGAAATTTCCTATGGGATCAGATTTGAATAACACGGCATCCTACAATTTCCACCTCATCAACTGGGATATTGTCACTAGCCCAAAAGAAAAAGAAGGTATGGGATCTCTAAGCTTAAACACACAAATAATGTGCTCTTATGTAAATGGCTATGGTGCTATTTAACGGAACCAAATATTTTGTGGAGGAAAATAATTAGCTCAAAGTAATTGGTCAACTTCATCGGAGACATACCCACACATGGAAAGTATTGTAGTGAAAAAGCCCCATGGATGTCCATAATCAAAGCAACTTCAAATGAAAAATTAACAATGGAGAAAACATTTCCTTCTGGCATGGTAGATGGAATGAAAAAAGTCCCCTAGCCATTTCCTTTCCAAGGCTTTATGCCTTATGCAATTCAAAAAGCAAAGCAGTAAATGAAGTATGGTTACACAACTCAAATGTCTAGAATATCAAGGTTAGACGTCCATTAAACGATAGAGATATTAGTTTATGGGATAGCTTAAAATCCTTACTTCCAGTCCCCAATCCATTGAGAGGCACTAGCACATTAATTTGATTACTAAATGGAAACAAAGGGTTTGCCACAGATTCAACAAAAAAGGCATTGCAAGACACACAACAACACCATCTTGGGAATGACTACCTCCAAATTTTTGAAACAATTTAAACTTCTGCAATTCTAAAAAAATGCAACTTCTTTCTTTGGACCGCTTTCTACAGGGAAATAAATACAATGGAAGTAATTCAAAAAAAGTGCAAGACCATGTGTTTGAACCCAAATAGATGTAGCTTATGCTATGCAAGTAGTGAAGACAATGATCATCTCCTCATTGACTGTAGTTTACAAAAACATTATGGAACAAACTGAATGAAGTTCTCGGAGATTTTGTAAGTATCAGCAACTTTACTTCACTAGGCAGTAGCGTTTCCAAAATGAAGCGAACAAGCAGAAGAAACGTCATTAGATTCAATGTGATAACTGGCCTTCTATGGACTGTCTGGATAGAAAGAAACAATAGAGTCTTCAAAGAAAAATCAAATTCTATTATTAAGGTTTGGTCAACGCGACATACTTCTTGTAGACAGTATGATCCCATTACCATTTCTCTTAACTTTAGAGTTTTGTTAGATTAGGTTGTCTTAGGCTTCACTCTAGCCTTCAATCTTGTAACTTATCTCTTTGTTAATAGATAATGGCCCCCATTTCTAAGTATATCCTAGTTGGTTGGGTCGGGTTTTCTTTGTTAAAAAAAACTTCGCACAGAAAAAAGTTTTATAACGTGTCTTTTTGTTTTGTTTGCTATATTAGTCACTTGGTAGGAATGGTTGGGAATGACTAACATAGCAAATTGAAACCCCATTATTCAATTAATTCACATAGTTAATTTTTATTAGGGAATTTGCCAAAAATAGCAAATTTGACAAACTATTTACAAGCTATAACAAAATTTCAGATTTTATCAATAACAAATATTTGATAGTCAGTGATATCCTTCTATCAGTGGCATTGATAGTCAATGATAGAAGTGGCTATCATTGATAGAATCCAAAAAAGTTTCTATAGCTTGTAAATATTTTAATGTATTTTGCTATTTTTAGAAATGTTCTTTTTTATTACAGTTTAAAATTTTTTCAATTCATTATAAAACCGAGTTTTCAATTAATTTTAAAATGATTCCAACTTTTTCTTTAAAAACTATTCTTGTTTAGAAAAAAAGAGAATTTTATTTTTCTTCATCACTCGTTTTCTGAGCAATTTTCATTGATTCTAATAAGTGCATGTCAACGTTTGAGAAGTTGTATTAATCTTATAGAGCAACGGACTTTACCTTTTTAGCATCGAGGTCACGTCGATTTTACTTTCAAGGTAGTAAGATCTATTTACCACACAACAACCTATGTTGAACTACCACCTTATTAAACAATGAAACAAATTTATTGAAAAGTTAGCAACCCTTTCTCCACAATGTTATTCTTAACTTAGGTATGGTTTTTTTTTTCTTAAAAAAATGGGACTTTTGCAAAAATAGCAAAAAGATAATGATAATAGAGTTCATGTCACAATATTTTCTAAATTTTCAAAAGTAGCAAATTTAAAAGTAATGACCTTCTAAATGTTTTATGATTATCGTCTGATATCACTAATTTTGTCATATTCGCAATATACAAAAAATTGGTGTCATGAGCTGTGTTTTTCTAAATGATTTTGTCATTTGATGTAATTTTCCTAAAAAAATTGTGTAGGTTTCTTTCAAAATTTTAATTTTGTTAAAGTGTCAAATTTTTTAAATCAACTTTTTCTCAATAGATACATCAAAACTTATTGGCGAAAATACTCATTAACCAAAAATAAAAAACTAATGTCTCATCGGGTCAACGTTTCATTTTCTACTTTTGGTGTTTGAAAATTAATTATTTTAATTTTTTTCTTCCTTTTCTATAATGACTTGCATTTTTCTCACAGGGAGTTGAATTCTTAGTCCAATTTGAAATCAAAAACAAGTTTTTAAACATTATTTTTTAAAAAAAAAATTGCTTACTTTTTGAAAATATTGATGAAGCGTAAATAACAAAAGTGAAATTTAGACTTGAAACGAATTTTTGTATGCTTTATTTAAAAAAAAAAGTTACCAACTAGAGCCTTCGATTCTATTTCTTAACCATTTTATATTTGATTTTTGAAAATTACGATTGTTTTCTAACAATTTCGTATTCATAATTTTAAATTTCCAATATAAACATTTTGAATTCCAAACCATTTTAAAAAACATAATTAGTAAGGCCAAAGGACCTAATTAGTTATAAGTAGTTATTAAAGGGAAACGTTAGGAACCAACTAAATAAACAAAGAAACAAATTGGCAGCACAACTACCAACAAATTCTCTTAGTTCGTTGCCTATAGTTTCTTGTTCAGTCATAATTACCAACCCCCTCCCTTCCTTTCCATATTTATATTTATTTAGAGATTGATTTGAAACTTGGGTTGATCACACATCCTCCATCCCAACCAATTCTCTCCAATTTCCTTTCAACTCTTGTGTTGGTAAGGTTAATTACCATTCCTTCAATCTCTCTCTCTCTTTTGTGCTATTTCAATTCATTATTGTCTCTGTAGCCTATTTTATACATATACTTTGAAGGATTTATATATATATTTGTTTTGTTTTGTTTGTTTTTTACAAGGAATTGATGATTAATAGTGGTGAAGCAATTGGAGTATCATTATTTGTTGTGGGGATTGTTGGATTGGTTTATAAATCACTTAAACCCCCAGCTCCAAAGATATGTGGAACACCAAATGGGCCTCCAGTAACTTCACTCAGAATTAAGCTCAATGATGGAAGGCATTTGGCCTACAAAGAAGTTGGAGTTCCTAAGGAAAAGGCAAAATACAAAGTCATAATGTGCCATGGCTATGATACTTCAAAACATATGCACCTAGCTCTTTCACAAGTATGACATTTACACATTGAATTAACTAGCATATATATTTTTATCATACTTAAATAAGTTTTGATTATTATGAATGATTATCTATGATGATTAGGAGTTTATGGAGGAGCTTAATGTACATATAGTACTATATGATAGAGCTGGTTATGGAGAGAGCGACCCATACCCATCACGCTCTGTAAAATCAGAAGCATTTGACATTTAAGAATTAGCTGACCAATTGGAACTTGGCAACCAATTTTATGTACTTGGAGCTGCCTAAATTACATTCCACACAGGCAAATATGCATTATACTTTTAAGAATTTCATCATCAATTATTATGTATATTTCTTTTATATATATATATATATATATATATATATATATATATATATATATATCAATGGAAGGGTAATGCATTAATTCATTAATTAAATTTACAGACTCCTAGGAGCTTGCTTGATAGTTCCTTTCGTCAATTATCGGTGGCATGCAACTCCATCAGCTTTAGCAAAAAGGTCATTTGAGCAGCTTCATAAATCTTTTCAACTTACATTTAGAATTGCACATCACACACCATGGTTATATTACTGGTGGACCAAACAAAAATGGTTCCCTTCAATGTTAGATGAAGGGATGTTTATTGATTCAGATTTAGAGTTATTCATGGGGTCATGAACACCCTCGATAATCGACGGGTATGTACGATTTTCTACTCCTTCAAATCAACACATGATAATGGAATTATTAATGTATCATGTTAATTTGTATGATGTATTACTTGTGACGACACAGGAAACAAGAAGACAACAAGGTGAACATGAAAGTCTTCATCGAGACCTACTTGTATCATTTGGAAATTGGGATTTTGATCCAATCGAATTGACAAATCCACTCACTCATTGTAATAATAATAAGAGTTGTGTTCAAATGTGGCAAGGTAGTGCAGACCGTGTCGTCCCGATGGAATTGAATCGTTTTGTAGCAAGAAAACTTCCATGGATTGAGTATGAGATTCCCAATGCTGGCCATATGTTATTTCATGATCATCGAAGCTTAGAGGCCATCATGAGAGCTCTTCTACCTTCATAACTTGAATAATATAAAAGTTAAATAATTCATATATTTTTTATCAAGGAACCCTTATTTTTTTATAACATATATAGTTTGTTTGAATACAATAATGCATGTTGTTGTTTCTACATGTTAAAATACAATTTTTTGTCTTTCGATTTTCATGAATTGTTATCCTACCAGTCATTTTAAATTTGTAACAATTATTAGTTTTTAAACTTTAATACAAAACAAACTAAGTTGACTTAAGCTTTAAAATTTTTAAAATTTATAACAATTGAGTTGTTCAACAGAAAAAAATTCCACTAAAATTGAATTTTAGTTTTTATGAAAAGTTGCAAAAAACATCTATAAACTATGGTGAAAATAATAATTGTACCCTTCCACTTTTAATTATAGAATACTCTCAAACTTTTAAATGTGTAGAAATTGTGCTGCTAAACTTTCATGTATAAAAAATTGAGTCGTCAACTATGATAAGTGTAAACACACAAATCCTCAAATTCTCGTAGATGTGAAAATTGAATCTATTTTAATTAATATTTCTCTCATATACTTTTTCCCTCTCTCTAATTTCTCTACCTACATGATAATGAGAGTGGAACATTCACATATCTCCACAACGTAATATTTTATTTAATATTTCTCTCATATACTTTTTCCCTCAAATTCTCGTGTTGTTATTTCCTGAATCTAAGCATCAGTAGTGTTCGATCTCGTGATGGCTACTATGAGATGGAAAATCTAGGCGTCCGTATAGACTCTTATCTCTATTTAGCCACAATGATGAAAACTCTAGACATCTACTGAATACCCTCATCACAAAACCTTTGTGCACAAGAAAAACTCCCCCATAGAGTTGCCACAAAACTCTGGACATCTCTCAGGTGTATACTAAAACATGCTCAAATAATCTCATGCTTAAAACATTATCTCAAACAAAACAACATGTTACGTAAATCTCTTGCATTTTCAGCAAGTCTCAAATCTAAAAAACAAGCATTGCTTTAACAACATTTAACTTAAATTATTTCAGAAACTCAGCATTCATATGCTTGTTCATGAATCAATGTATAAAGAAACATTCTTAGTAAACTTATTAGTCAAACTCATGCTTTTTAAAATTTTCTAAACTTGAAACTCATACTTTGGAAATCAACTCTATAAATAAAGTATAGTTCTCACATATGTTAACTCAAAGCATGCTTTTAACCACAAACTTAGTAAATCATGTTTAGGAATCAATTTTAAATTTATTTTTGTCACTCACGATGGTAGCTAATTCCTTGGTCTATAAATTTGTCCAATCTCCTCTTGCCTTGATATTAGAGACTTTAAACTTATTTTAAACCCCTAAAATCAAAAGACATCAAAACTTAGCCCAAAAATCTCCAAAAACCAAAATTGCCTAAAAATAGTCTCATGGCATGGTTGTCCACTCGGCATGGATGGCAAGCAGCATGTGCGCGTGCATAGGCCCTCAGTGCACCTAGCCTAGGCTCCATCAGTTATAAAACTACTAGCGAATGAAATCCCACAACTACGCTCCACTGATGGCTTTGCCTTCGCTATACTTAGCTCCACATGTAAATCAATCTCGACTAGCTAGGGAAAATCTGACCACTTGATAATAGTTGTAACCGAGGTAAGTATCTTTTGATGCAACCCTCTCTCGAACCTCTTACACTTATCACTCTCAAATTCCACAATCACATCAGCATATCGTGAAAATTGGTAGACTTCCTTATCTCGTACTCGGCTACTAAAAGTGACCCCTATTCCAGCCTTAGAAACTCGTCCCTCTTTACCTCACAGTAAGTATTGGGATAGTACTTATCTTCAATTAAACCTCAAAAGTTCGCCAGTCTAAAGTACATGCATCACTACACTAGCTAATATAGACTTCCACCATCCCTTTACCACCTTCTTCAACAGGAATGTGGCCAAACCATACTTTTCTCTCCTCAGTAAGTACTTGTAGAAATAACATGTATTTTTACAAGTTATCATAGCCTTTTAGGTATAGAATAATGAAGTCTCAACATAAGAAAAATGAAGAAAACATGTAGTTAAATAGATAAAAATAAGTCAGTTACGCATTACAAATGACAAAAGAGCTTTATGCCTATTTATCGTGTTTTTCATGTCTAAGTGCAGGATCTTAGGTGAAAAAGAGAAGAGTAACCAAGTGACACACGTCAGGCGAGAAGACACGAGAACAACAAGGCGATTTGAAGAATAAAATTAGGTGTTCCACATCACTAGTAGACAAAATAATTGGCATGAATGTTAGAAAATGATGAATGTGATGCATGTGGGGCAAAGCACACTATAAGAATCAAGGATTTGCCAACGCAACAATAGGCGTCGAGATAGATGACATCGTAAGAAAGGGGTGTTGACGACACATTGAGGAGGATGTCGACATTCATCCTCAATGCCAACGTCGATGAGATGTTGTCACAAGAGGATTCAGATTCCATAATGCCATGCACGTCCATGTCATCGTTGCCCCACTAATGGCAACGCATGAAGCACGACGTCGACAAAAGTGGAAAACATTATTAAAAAGGTAGATTTCTCGTGACGTCTATATCCACTACGTTGACATTGGACTCTATAAGACGACGTGCGTTGACCGCATCAACAAAGGTCTAACCATTGAATCATTATGACAAATCCTTTTGTCGACGTATTAATCGTCGACTTCCCAAAATGTTTGACGATTTGACTGATTTTGAAAATATAGCCAATGCCATAAGTAACCACGTCGGCATTAGGTTAAGAACTAATGACGTGGCCACTTACTGCATCGTTAGAAGTGGGTTCTCACAACGTCTACATCCATGGCATTGACATTAGCCTATATAAGACGACATGTGTGGACCGTGTTGACAAAGGTCTAACCATTAAATCATTATGACAAACTATTTTGTTGACGTATTAGTTGTTGACATCCCAAAAAGTTTGACGATTTGACTGACTTTGAAAATCTAATGCAAATGCCATAAGTGACCATGTTGGTATTAGGTTAAGAACTAACGATGTGGCCACTTACTGCATCGTTAGAAGTGAGTTCTTGTGATGTTTGACGATTTGTATGTATGTTTATTATAAATTGTAAATTGAAATTGTTGTATGAATAAGTTAATTAGATTGTAAATTGAAATTGTATAGATTGTAAATTGAAATTGTATAGATTGATAATAATTATTGAAATTCTGATTTTGATTGTTATAGAGATATTTAAGTGTGTATTGAAATTGTTGAATTGATAAAACTGATGAATTTGAAATTTTCTAAATTTTTTAAATTGTTTAAATATTTAAAAATTATTGGTTTATTGTGGCTATCCTGCAGTTATATTGGTAGTCTTAGTTTATGATAATTTGTTCAAAGTGTTAGGTTGCTACTAACGCTTGTTAGTTGGAAGTGTTAGATAGATTTTTTAGTTTAAACTTAGATATGGTGAAAGTTGAGATATTGAATACTTGTAAGTGTGACTTATTCATGGAGAAAGTTTAACATTGAGAGAAGAAATATAAGACTAATTACATGTATTTATGTTCTAGGTCTTTCATGATGGACAAAAGTTGGATAAAACTTAGGAATAAGTTATCGATTGAGTATAGAGAGGGAGTTTTTCAATTTTTAGAAGTTGCCAAGTATCACATCGATGAGTACAAACGGATAAGGTGTCCATGCAAGAGATGTATGAACTCAAATTGGGACTCATTAAAGGATGTGGAGAGACATTTATTAACGATTGGAATATGCCCCTCCTACACAGATTGGGTGTATCATGGAGAGCTAGTGAACTTGTATAGAGGTATAGAAAGATTTGATGAAGGAACTAGTTGTGACCCTTTCCATGAAGGAACTAGCAGTAACCCGTTCCATGAATTAAATAGTCGTAATTTGTTTCCTGAAGATAGTGAAATGTTGGGTATGATGCATGATTTACAAGCGACGATTGAACATGAACAAGAAACGGTATAGGAAGATTTAGAGAATGACACGCCATTAAATAGTGGTGTAGAAGAGGAGACGACGAATATACTTTTGGAGTTATTAAACCAAGCACGTCATGAGCTATACCTTGGCAGTTCAAAATTTTCATCCCTTAACTTTTTTGTTACAATAATGCATGTGAAAGTTCTCAACGGTTTAAGCAACAAGTCCTTTGACACGATATTAGAGATAATAAGATGTCTGTTTCTAATGTACGGTACCAATGTCCCTAGGTCATTCTATGAAGCTAAACAAAAATTGTGTGACTTGGGCTTAGGATATGTGACTATTCATGCTTGTATGTACGACTCTGTATTGTACTCGAAAGAGTTTGCTGATTTATAACATTGTCCAGTTTGTGGTGAGTCTCGGTATAAGGTTTGTCATAAGAGAGAAAAAAATTTCTACACCAGGTATTGTGGCACTTTTCATTGATATCGAGATTACAGCAAGATTGTTTGTATCGCAAGAGGATTCGTCTAAAATAAGATGACATAAAGATAAGCGAGTCAAAACAAAGAACGTGTTGAGAAATCCAGCTGATGTAGAAGGATGGAAGCATTTTGATTTTGAATTTTCTGAGTTTTCTTCATATCCACAAAACGTTCATTTGAGATTAGCTTCTTATAGGTTCAATCTGTTTGGGCATATGAGTACCGTCTACAATATGTGGCATGTGGTGTTAATTCCTTACAATTTTCCACCTTGAAAATGTATGAAAGAGTCCAACTTCTTCATGTCATTGCTAATACCCAGTCCAAGATCTCTTGGTAGGAAAATTGATGTTTGCCTCCAACCATTGATTGAGAAACAAAAAGAGTTATAGAATTGGTGTTCGTATGTATGATTCTCTCATCTATCAGTTTTTACAATTGCATGCAGCTTCGTTGTGGACAATTAATAACTTTTCGGTGTATGATGACTTTTGTGGATGGAGTACGAAAGGGTATCATGCATGTCCCATATGAAGGGATAAAAGCCCTATGGCAGCGAAAGAAGTAAAGAACCATTACTCAATTTAATTGGGAATATTAAAATACCAGTACATTGGCAAAATTTTAGAATCAAAATTCTAAATAAAACTAAGCATGTTTTTTATTTAAGAGATATAGAGAACTTACTTTTGTTAATATCTCTGAATCTGCAAACTAACAAATTGGGACACCACCCGTCGGAGACCTTCCTATCCTCTGGGATGAGATTAGTTTGTGGGAACCAATTGAGATGGGAAAAAGTATAGAGATTTTTAGAGAAACTCTTTTATTTTATTTTTGCAAAGAGAAAAAAGCATCGACTTTTTTCTTGATGAATTAGTTGAAGAACTATTTTCTCCTACATATATATAACTATCTTTCCTTCTTAGAATAGGAAAAGGAGTAGGAGAGAATTACGATATTCTTTTTATCAAATCTACTAATTAATTAACAATTAATCAATTAGTTAATAATTAATTAAATCATATTTAATT
>JBBPDI010000005.1:9736708-9749801 GCA_037974545.1 Cucumis variabilis
GGCACATGCCCAATAAGTCTCCCACTTGTCCTAGTTTACAAACATCGTAGACCTAAACTGTGTAGGTGACCCTCAAATACTTTAGCCGTGAGGGCTTTTGTAAAAGGATCAACAATTTTTTGCTCGAAAGAGATCTGGGTTACTACAACGTCACCACAACGACACCATTCTTTTTGAATGGTAATCTTAAAAGGGTGAGTATAAAATACTCAGTAAGAGACCCACTACTGGTCTCGCTAGCGAAAAATAAACTATTAACTTCCTAATGGAGTACCCTACACAGTCTCAGTCTTGTGATCCCATAGGATACACATAATCAGTCTAATGCCTCGAAGGATGCATAAATCAGTCTAGTGTTATGCAGAAACACATATCAATCTAATGATCCCGTAGGATGCACAAAAGGTGGTGATCCCGTAGGACACCTGCAAGGTAAACTACCCAATAGGAAACTAACAAATTTTTCCCTCAGTCCATTCTAAACATTTTACAGTCATTCATAGTACAGTCAAATTTTCTTAATACATAATTTCTCCTCTTAACTTCTAACAGTCACCTTATTCTACTTTAATCCAAAGCCAGTCAGTAACACATCAACACCTCAGTCAAACAAGTCAAAATAAACATAACATTCCTTTAGTTCAAATGAGAACACGACCATATCTTGGTATATTTTACGCCCAGTCTAAACAACAAACCACCAATTTAAATCCACACTCTATAGGAAACATCTACGAATTTCAGTAACTTCAACATCCATATGTGTATATATATATCCAATCAATCACAATGTGCACTCAAAACCAAGTCTACATCAATCCATGCATATATATATATATATATATATATATAGTTTTCCCAGTCAAACACAGCGTACATGAAGCCTCAAATCTACTTCGATATACATATGTATCATATCTGACATCCATCCTCAATTTTAAAGACAACATACAGTCAACATATTTATCTTTATAGGGAGTCCAATAGAAAGTCTTTTAACTCAAAGTTACTCAAATTTCTCGAACAACTATATCCAACGAAACACCTAATCATAAAGATAAAAGAATTCAATTATTTCCATCATACGAACTCCCTCTTAATTTTCTCAAGGTAAAAATCTAGCTTACCAAGGTATTGGCGAACCAAACTCCAACAATTCACAAATTGGTTGTGAATTCAAGTGACCCAACGTTACCCTCAACACCTTCAAGATTCAAATAACAAATTAATCAACTATTCCAACCATAACGCTTGAACAACTTTGAAACAATTACAACCCACAACTTAAATTGTTACCAACCAAAACAACTTTGATGATTTACAGAAGAAAGAGGCAGTGACTATCAATCCTAACAAAAAATCGTGCAAACCAATCAGAGTGTAAGTTGGCTTGTAATCGGTGGATGGAAGTTGAAAAGTTGAGGTGGTGCGTGACGATTTTCAAACCGAACAGTCTTGACCTTAGCTTGACAGACGGCTGGAAGAAGACCAACTTGGACTCGTGACCGGCTTCACGCACGACTGAGGCAAACTAGGCGACGAACGATGGTGCAGAAATGGGTCGTCAACGTTCGGTTGCCGAGTCACGACGAACTGAAATGAAGACGTGGTCGTCGACGATGAATGGAAACGAAGGAAGACAAAGGGGAAGTCGAGAGACGGCTGCGACCACTGGTTAGGGTGAAGGAGAAGAGAAACAGAAAAAGAAAAGAAAAGTGAGGAGGGGGTGAGGTGACGCGCGCGGGAGGAAGAAGGGGAAAAATATTTTCCCTTTTTTTTATAAATAATAATAATTAAATAAAGAATAATCATTATTTTTACCACCTTTATTTAACAAAACCTAATGCTTTCCTTTCTCTCCCATCAAATTTATACTAACATAACACCCAAAACCTTAAAATTTATAAATAATAAGGCAACTTTAATTTTTAAAAGAATACCTTAGAGCTCGGGGTGTTACATTTTCCATTGTGGGCTTGTGACTTTTTTTCATTTTTGAAATTGTTCTATATAGTGTAAGTATTTTGCTGGTTTGTTATATTTTTTCAAAAAAATTCTTTAATTTAATAAAATAATATAAAATTAAACTATTAATTAATTGCTAAATTAAATATCTTATATTTAATTTAATCAATATTTGAATCATATTCAAATATAAATTTTTCTCATAAGCTATAATTTTAATGAGTATTTATACACATTAAATTTTAACCTATAGCTTTAATGAATCTAATTCACATTAAATTAAGGAATTTTTTTTTTCAAAAATAGAACAAAGCACAATAATATTTACATCGTGTAGAACAATTTTAGAAAAGAAAAAAGCCCACAAGGCCACAACGTGAAATAACAAAAATACCCTCGCGATTAATCGATCACACACGCGTGAAAAAATAATTTTGTACCCAGCCTAAACGATCTCGTTCCAAGTCTAAATGATTTCGTGGCAAGTCTATATGATGTTGTATCCATGTACCAAGTGTAAATGATTTTGTACCCATGTATCTAGCCTAAACGATCTTCTACCCAGTATAAACGATCTTGTACTTAGTCGAAACGATCTATTAGTGATAGTGGTCTATCTATGTCTATCTAGGATAGACAACTAAATGCTTAGATAATAGTACATGATCATTTAGAACTTGTACCAAGAAGAAAAAAGAAGATGATAATTAATGAAGAAGAAGGAAGAAATTAATAAGATGAAGAGAGATGAATAAATCGCAAAGAAGAAGAAGAAAAAGTAGTGAAAAATCGTCTACGTTATTCAAGGATAAACCTGAAATATCATGGGCTTTTTTATTTTGTTATAGGGACTGTAAATGTTTTGGTGTTTTGTTATATTTATGAAAATTAACATAACATGTACCCATTTATGAGGTTTAAATCATTAAAAGGTTGCAGTACAAGAAAAAAAATGAAATTACACATTTGTAATTTTGTTATATTTGTTCTTAATTTTTAGAGTGTAATGTTTCACTTTTTTAAATTTTAATAGTCTATTGTAGTCTACATAGAAAAGGTTTACAAAAAGAACATAAAATTAATTATATCACAATGTTTTGATAGAATATTTGAACAAATTAACTATTGCAAATAGAGCATGTTTTAATAGAAAATTTGGACAAACTTTTGATGTTTGTTTTCAAATAAAGTATTTTTAATGTATTTTATAATTGAGAAATTGCATCAAATGACAAACATTTTTTTAAAAAAAGCTCATGACATCTATTTCTTGCATATGCTCATGACATCTATTTTTTGCATATTGCGAATATGAAAAAAATTAGTGATATCAAACGACAATCTAGAGCTATTAGACGGTAATCATAGGGTTATTGGCTTTTAAATTTGCTACTTTCGCAATTTAGAAAATGTAGTGACATGGACCCTATCATCATAATTTTTTTTTATTATTTTTGCAAGAGTTCCTTTATAATTTATATTATATTTTTATTTTACTTCTTTTACATATGTTAAAGATGATTTTTTTTGTTAAATCTTCTAGTAATGATTTATTTTTTGAAACAATTGACAAATTATTAGCGTATACCTATTATTAATAGACCATATTATTACTACTGTTATTACTAATATACTATTATTAATGTTATTATTACTACTACTGTTATTACTGCTATTATTACTATATATATATTGTTATTCTTACTATGACTGCTATTGGTATTATTATCACTACTATTGTTATTATTGTTATTGTTATTATTGTTATAGATGTTATTACTATTGTTGTTATTGTTATTATTATTATTGTCAACCCTACAACTCAACCATCTTTTAAGTCTGCAATTAAAATTTTAGTCGCTTCAGCAGATAAGAAACTTAGGCGACAAATGGCCTGGGTGATGATAACTTTCCCACCGGCATCACAAAATCAACACCAAGCCCCATCGTCGATTTTTTTGGATGGAAACCAGCATCAATATTAAGTTTTACAAAACCCATCGATAGAGGAAACCATCTCCTTTCACCAGTTTGATTCCGCTCTCTACCTCTTCATGCACTCACCATGCCACCCGATGACCATCCATTGAAGCAACGGGTCGACCAATCGCAACAATCAACTCAGAAACATAAAACCCAAAACCCTATTGACTTTGATATGGACTAGAGCCACCAAAGATGTCCCAAGATTCACCAGATTACGATCCTCCCACAAAGCCTAACAACTCCCAAAATTAAGGAACATAACTCTCCAAAATAGGACGCCACGACATCAACAAATCACACAACAAAAGGGCAAGGTTAGCTTCATCGAACGAGCTGGTATCACATGATCCTAACTCCTTACATCTCTCTTACAGTCGAAAAGGGCATGAATTTGAAATTCTAAATTAGTTCCGCAACATACACACCTATCAGACGAGTATCAGAGCCTTTCGATAAAGTTCAAATTCTAAAGAGTTTGATAATTTTAGTTCTCTTTAAATAAATTTTATTTTTCATGTTTTTTTATTATTTCAAGAGATTGAATTTCAAAGATCCAGGCTCTACGACCACCTATACATCCATCTAAGTTTGTGGTCCTAACAATAAGATACAACGAAACGTGGTTAGACCGTTGGTCAGCAGTAACCCACCCTTGCACATCTAGGTATAGATTCTCGATCCAAGAAAATTTATTTCTAGAATTAAAATAATTTTTTAAAAATAAACATTTACAATATAAGAATTTAAAAATTTTCAAATGTCTAGCTAATTTCTTGAAGAAAATTTTGTCTTCTAAATACTCTTCCAAAGAGCTTTTTCAAGAAGAAATTGAAGAGCAACATATTGCTTCCTCCAATACAAATGATGTTACAAATGAATCAATTTAGATAACAAAAATAAAAAATGATTTTCTCGATTCCCCATGTTTAGGAGTGTATACTTACGATTACTCGCACGACTAGGAATGTTCTTATGGGTCACTCGCAAGATATAAGGCATTTGTATAGTCTCGCTTAGTGTGTATCTACGATCACTAGAACGACTAGAAGTCTTCCTATGAGATCACTTGCATGATTAGAGGTGTTTCTTATGATCTCACTCGCGCAGGGTTGCTCCATTGGACACATGACATTATTATTATGTTTCTAACTGTAAGTTAACTGACCACCTAGCAGGATCAGTAGTGGGTTCCTTAGTCGGTATATTTTATATACTCACTCTTTTCTATGTTTAATATTTCATGCAAAGGTAAAAGATTTGGAAAGTTGGCAAGTGACAGAAAGGGTTCGTGATATGCCATAGAGGGACTCAATTTTGCTTCCGTGTCTATGTATCGATTTTTCAATAATTTAATTTTAGAAACCTTATTTAAAGTTTTGTTTGATTTGTTTATCTTTATTTCTAAAAACAATTATGAGTACCCGCAGGTCACATTTTCGAATTATTTTTATCGGTTTGTTGATTCTATGTCTTTGAACATTTATTGATATTAATTTTATAAAATTTTTAGTTTTCCCTTTTCAAGAAAGTGCCTTTTGATATTTATCTTTTAAGTAATGACTTTAGCTTAGTTTAAAAAGTTTTGGTCGTTACATGAGAAACCGAAAGTTTAAGTGGCTTTAGGAGGGCGCCGATGGTGAAAAGCATAAGGGAGTTGTGGAGAGATATAAGCAGCAAGGAAAGGTTTACGCCATGACCCAATAGAAAGCAGAGGATGCACCAGATATAATTCTTGGTACGATTTTAATTTGTAATGTACCTACACGTATTTTAATAGATTTGGGTGCTACACATTCCTTTATTTCTAGTTTGTTTCTGACTAAGCTAAATAAGATGTTAAAGCCTTTATCTGAAGAGTTAGTTTATATACACTCCAGTTTGTGATGTGTTATTAGTCAGTGAAGTGTTGCATGATTGTGAGGTTTTAGTAGAAGGTCTCAGTATGTTAATGGATCTTCTTTCACTAGACTTACAAGTGTTGGATGTAATTTTGAGAATGGATTTCTTATTCACTCACTATGCTTTTATAGATTTCCATAAGAAGGAAGTGATTTTTAGGAAACTAGGTTTGACTGAAGTCATTTTCAGAGGTGAAAGAAAGATTATTGTTAGAGTTTGGTTTCAACTTTGAAAGCTGAAAAGTTGTTAAGAAAGGGTTACATAGCATTTGGTCTCTTGTCTTCTCTGAAAAGTTTGATTTGCATGTCTAACATTTGGTCAATGAAAGATAGGAGGAAGTATTCCTTCTTCGTTGCTGAATTTAGTTTACGTAATCCATGCATATTGTCCACCATGTGACTGTTTCCATTAGGATCAATTCATTTTGTTCGTTCGTCACAATTGTCATTCCACCTTTCTTAGGAATAAATTGAAATGGGTTGAGCCATTCACTATTTGTAATATGATAGATAACTCTCGCGTCAAGCCATTTAATAATTTCTTTCTTGATGACTTCTTTCATCACAAGGTTTAGTCTTCTCTGGAACTGGATGGCGCCCCTTGACCTTCTTCTAGCCTGATTTTATGCATGCAATAGGATAGGCTTATCCCTTGAATGTCACTCGGGTCCATCTTATTACCTTTCTATGGCGTTTTAATAAATTTAATAACGCTTTTTCTTCTACAGCATTCCAGTGGGCAGAGATAATACCCAGTAAAGTGTCATTCTCCTCAAAATATGCATACCTCAAGTGACTAGGCAGAGGCTTAAGCTCTAATTCTGGTGGATTTTCAATTGACGATCTTGTCTTCGTCTCGCCTTTGTTTTGCAATTCCAAAGGTTCAAACTTCTTTCCACCAGACACAGAGTTGAATTCTTCAATTAATTCTGATTCATCTTCAAGGAATTCTTCAGTGTTAAACAACACTTGGTGAATTTCTTCCTCGCAATAGTCCCATCCAAGGACCTCTATTGCGCTGCAATTTTCAGCATCAATGGGAAGTTCTATCGTGTTGATGATATTGAATTGGATTTTGTCATCATTCAAGGTCATGGTCAATTCCCTCGGTGAACGTCTATGAGGGCACGACCCGTAGATAGGAATGGCCGCCCCAAGATGATTTACACCTCTCGATCATCTTCGTAATCCAAGATAACAAAGTCAACGGGGAATAAGAATTTCTCTACCTTTACCAACACGTCATTAATTTTTCCTTCTGGCTTGCCGATAGATCTATCTGCGAATTGGAGCCTCATTTGTGTTGGTTGCACTTCTCCTATTTCTAATTTCTTGAAAATAGAAAGAGGCATCAGATTGATGCTTGCCCCAAATTCATCCTGCCTATTGAGCAGGGAACAATGAATCTACCAAGATCTATCATCTTCGCAAGTATTTCCATCTTCGCAGGTATTTAGAGCCACTGTTTCAATATTGTTAATGTTCCTTTTTTTCCCCAAAATGTCCTTCAGAAATTTGATGTAAGCTGGCATTTTCTCTAATGCATCAACAAACAGAATGTTGATGTGTAATTATTTCAAAATGTCCAAAAACTTAAAAAATTGTTGTTTGTCGCCTTTCTTCTTTAGGCTGTGAAAAGGGAGAAAGCAGTAAAGGGTTGGAGCTTATCGCCTATTTAGATGCTTTGTTGCATTGTTTTTTGTTGCCTCTTGTGCTTCCCTTTCTTGTTTTGCATGGTTTTATTTTACAAGGAAGAATCATTATTAGTTAAAGAGAAGTTTAAGGGAGGAGAAGTATTACATGTTCAGACTCTGGTTTGTGGATGGTCAGATTCCTTTCACTTCTAAGTATCATTACTTGGCATTTTTCTTTTCCTGAACTCTCTCCTTGATTTAGTGTTTATGTATTGCTGAGAAGGGATCCTTTTGATCTTCCGAAGATATCACTAGCAAGTTGCACCAACTGCAACTCCAGATTCTTAATGGATAAAGCTTAGCAATGCACAAGGGCATCGTTCCTGCATATACTCACGAGCAAGGGCTTCCATTGATGATGATAACGAAAGAGATGATGAGGCTTGGTTGGGAATGTTATAGTGGCCATGGCCTTGAGATGGTTCCTGTGGTCTCTTGAGATATTGTCTTTGGCGATAGCCAGATGGTTCACCTTTGTAATTCAAGTGACCGCTCTATCGCTATTGCACATTTTGTTCCTGATCCCCCAACTAAAATTAGGATGATCTCTCCATCTGTCATTGGATGTATTTGAGTAGGGGTCATTTTTCCCATATGTGATGGTTTCTGTGTTCATAGGACATGCGTCAGCACCATGAGGTCCATCGTATCTCATACATCCACTCCTAGCCAATTGTTGAACTGTTTACAATGAGCTTCCCACAACGTTGACTTGCGACAAAGCCATTGACTGAAGGAGTTTGTTCATCTCGGTCACCTGTCTACGCCATCTTCTATCCTTCCTTTGTCTCTTCTATTTCCCTTGCTATCACTTCGTGATTCAAAATCGTCATCCCTCTATTCTTGGTTGTTACTAGCCATTGCATTTAGTGTTGTTTTTATCTCGTTGTAAGATGATCTAAGCATTTCACCTATGAACACAACATCAACCGATTGTAGTATATCTCTACTTAACCTAAAGTAGACATGTTCCATCAGAACACATCCAGGGATGTTGTGGTGTGGGCATCCCTTAATCATCATCTTGAATCCCCTCTATGCATCTATCAAATTCTCACTATCTTTTTGTTCAAAGGTTATCAGGTCTTGCCTTCTTCTTGCATTTTCAATGGGCGCAAAGAACTTCTTCATGAATTTCTCAATCAAGTTATCCCATGTTGTACCTTCCCATTCCTCTAAGGAGTTTGCCCACTATCCAGCTTCGCCGCGTGATGTCAGTGGGAATAGTGCTAGACATAGTTCATCTGACTATATGCCTAGCATATTAAATGACACACATATAGAATAAAAAATCCTTATATGCTCGTGAGGGTCCTCACATGGATGTCCTCCAAATTGTCCGACATTCTGAATCATCTTGAGCATTACTAGTATAATTTTGAATCGTACAGTCTCTCTAATATCGGATATGCAATACTTGGATTGAAATCATAGTGGTTGGGTGATGCATAAGATCTAATGGGACGATCTAAATCATAGGGGAGATAGGCGAGGTTCTGTTTTGGGGTCTGTTTGTTGGTAGGGGTATTGTTTTGGTTGTCCATGTTTGCTCAATGTTGCCTCTGCCTCTGTCTACGATTTCTGTTAATGTTCTCAAAATTTCAGGGCCAAGCTAGAATTTAGCTTGTTCGCCTGCACTCATAAACTTGTTTGTGGGCTCTTCGACAAAAGCACATAATTCAGTTGAATTGAACTTCTACATAAGTTAGTGCACAATTTAGTTAAAATAGAAAAATTGTAATACTCCCCAACAACAGCACCAAAAACTTGCTTATTTTTAATCATGCATTAAATATTCTCAGTTTCGCAATCGTAGGCTAACGTGAAAGGCTCTAAATTTGACAACTAATAGGCATTGAAGTAGGGTCATGCGATAAAAGATGCATTCCTATTCTTACATTGCTACATGATTATTTAACTTTATCACACAAGCTTTCCTCTCTATCATCCAAGATAAGTGATGAGAGGTTTCCTGATAAGTCAAGGGTCGAACTCAAGGAATATAAGTTCCTAATTTATTTAATTGTGTACTAACTCATGTGGTACACACTATACAGTAAGTCATATGAACAATATATTAGCTACCTTATCTATTTACACTACGATGCTTGGAAGCGCAAGGTGAACATGGCGTTATGGCATGATGAAATAAGAACTCAACATAGACAAGGAAAGGAAAATTGAACTACCAAATGCTACAACTGATGACTGAATAACTTAAGGCGATACAAACATCTCTTAACCAATAATTAAGGCGAGCAACTCTTCAATGTAAAGTCATACTTGCTTACCTTTCGGGATGCAAATACACAAGTTAAGCGATGCAGTTATCTAATCATTTTGAATGAGGTAACAGTAACTAATCCTCAATTAAGACACATCATTTAGTGCTTCTGCTACACACGTTAACCTCTTGGTAATGTATGTAGAGGATGAGTTTGGCAACAAAAATGAATTGTTGCATTCTTCTTGCCACGTGCTTAGTTAAATTCGGTTTTCACCTTCTTTGTGAATATAATCTCTAATTTTTCTCTTCTTTCGAACTAGCAAGGCTAAAATACTCATATTTAATTAAACAAAAACTCTTATGACATTCATTATAACTTTCATGGTATTGGGTACATCATTTGTTGTTGTTTAGCTAATCAATTACAAATTTACAAGTATATAAAAGAGGTAAGAAAATGGGAGAATGGAAGAAGAAATGCATTTCTTTCTTAATTGATATTGTAGACCTTTCGACCATGAAGTTTTGCATATAGAACAATACAAAATAAATTGATACAATGGAACTACAACAGATGTGTTATGCTGCGAAATTTGATCTTTCATGCTCCTCAGCTCTGCTTTTGCCTATAGATGAGGGGAAACAATGGGATTGAGGCATCTCTCTCTTTTCAAGTTCAAGCTCTCACTTAAAACTCAATGTAAAAGAGAAGGATGGATGAATTGTGAAACTTGCTCTTCCGGCCAACTGTGCACACTCTTCTGAAGAGGGAAACTTTGCTTATATACACGAAGTAGCACTGACATGTCGGCATGCGCCATTAAGACTTATGGAAAGTTGTAGCTATCTTACACAGCCTACCCAATTGTCCTTTTTCGACATTCCTGCCAACCTCTTTTATTTTCTAGTGGCTTTTATCTCCTAACATCTGCTTCCTCGTGTTGAAGAGGTTGGTTGAATCTCCTCGTGTACCATATTCTATTTGCTCAGCTTCACTCTTCTTTACTTAATATTTTGCTATGAAGTTCTTTTGCGGTAAGCTTTTTGCAAAGTAATCAATAGAACAGACATGAAGTTCTTTTGCGGTAAGCTTTTTGCAAAGTAATCAAATCGCCTACTTTTTCTCTTTGTTTTCATCTATTTTCATGCGGAAGACATCATTATTTTACATAAACGGCTATAATAACTTGTATTTCTACAAGCTATATGTTTACATCTTAAATCACCCTTAATTCTTGGTTCAACTTGATTTTTCCCACACTTTCTTCAATTCTTTCCTTTTTGCTACTAACCTCATTTCTTTTAAGCTTGATTTCAAGAAATTTCCTTTGCCGCCATTCTCTTAGGTTCGACACTCCTACTTACCACCAAGCTATGGTAAAAAGTAAGGGTAAATTTTAAAATACTTTTTTTGTCGAGGTAAATCTTGGTAAGTGCAACCTAATTTATATTTGAATATGATTCAAATTTTGAATTAAATTAAATATAAGATATTTAATTTAGCAATTAATTAATTGAAAAATTAATTAATAGTTTGGTTAAATTTGATTTAATTAAATTAATTAAATTAAAACTATAAGATATGTGAGAGATATTCATTAAATATGATTTAAATAAAATATTAATTAAATGTGATTTAATTAATTAGTTAGTTAGTTAATTTGATATTTCTATTAATTTAATATTTTTTAAATTAATAGAATCTCATGATTCTCTCTAACTTCCTTAAGACTTAAGAGTTATAAATACGTACAAGAAAATAAGTTTTTTAACTCATATTAAATTAATCGAATCTCATGATTCTCTCCAACTTCCTTAAGACTAAGGAGTTATAAATACGTAGAAGAAAATATATTTTTTAACCCAAGTTTTGGCCTCTCTACAAATTCTATCAGACATTCTCTAAATAAAATCACATTTCAATTGGTTTCCACAAACTAATGTCATACCAAAGGATAGGAAGGTGACAATGAATGGTGTCCCAATTCGATGATTTGTAGATTCCGAGACATCTGCTTAAGCATGCTTAACCTTAGTTTAAATTATAAGAAAATTTGTTGATGGAAAGCATACAAAACACAACAACAACAAAAAAAAAAAAACAGATCAAAATTACTGTAATTTCATCTAACTAATAATTAGAGATTAACATGCATATTAAATACTCTAATCAAATGAAATTAAGGTTAATAGAACTCATACATTCGTAGCTTTCTAATTCCTTGATATCTCCTCACGAACACGAACATAGGACCACCACTAGAGTCTAAGAACAAGGTTGTATGACCCATTAAGTGAAGGAACTAAGAGATCTATATGGAAATTGGAAGGTAGAATTTTAGACATGAGATTTGAGAGATAAATAATTTGTTGAGATAAAATTGTAATTCAAAATTACAAAATTGGAAAAAAAAATTTAACAAGTTTGAAAACAACCCTATTTGTAACATAATTACATGCAAAAATGCATGTAATTAGCTCACCAAATTTGTTAGTGGGCTAGGTGTCTCCATCTTATGTTATCACTTTTTTTCACTAAGCGTTAGTGGAATTATCCAACAAAATGTTGGATTTTTCCACTAACTTTAGTCCAAGGGCAATTTGGTCATTTGACCATTAAATTCAATGTCAAACTTTGATTTTTAAAATCAACAGTCAACAATTTGACTTTTTAATATTTTGACCGTCTTGACTAATTTTGACCTTTTGAGCATGAATTCACATTCATTTTTCTAAAATTCAAATCATAAATATAAAGTCGATCAAAGTTTGATTTTTCAAAGTCAAAAGTCAACATTTTGACTTTTTACAAAATTGACCATTTCCATCAATTTCAAGCTTCCGAATATGAATCTGTATTCATATTTTTAATATTTAAATTGCATTTAAACATAAAGCTCTATCTTAAACTTATAATTGATTGTTATATCAAATATATTTGTTACTTTCTCTCTCTTTACCTAATTCGAACAATTCAAATTTTTCCAACATATTGTTCTAAGTTAATTCTATATGAGCTAGTAGAGGAACCTAGTGGACCTATAGATCATGAGCTCCAACGATCCGAGATTAACTGGTTAAACCATTTTAGACCAAGCTAATTAACATTCATTAACTAATGGGTCATCCACTAAAGTCCTGTAGTTGCACTCCCCTCAGTATAGAAACATTTATGTCCATCTAATATAACCAAAATCAATAAGTTAATCCTTCACAAGTTGTTCATAACCTCGGCTGGGTCAAAATACTGTTTTACCCCCAAGATTACATCTTGCTCCTTAAGTCCCACTAATCCACTATTGAACAATTGGTTTAAGGTCCAA
>JBBPDI010000005.1:9774770-9794714 GCA_037974545.1 Cucumis variabilis
ATGTGTTATTAGTAGTTGGATTTGTGATAAGTTCTTGATCAGGAGTCTAACTTATAAGCCTTGTCGCATTAGTTAAGCTATATCCATCACTTGGACAATGTCAATCGCTAACTATCCGATAGGACAAGTAGCAAGGATAAGGCTAATGCTCGCAAGGAGGAGTTTGACAACAAACTCCACCTTGACGAGACAATTTCCAATATTTGTATTCCAAAAGGCGAACAAGTGCGGACATTAGGCGTTGAGAGGTTGTTGTCCTTAAATGAGAAGTTCTATAAATTTTATAAGTGAAATTTTCTAAATATATCTCGTCTAATCAAACACAATCATTTCCATTTAAAAAGGTGAGCAAGTGTGGTGTCTAAACACTTCGAGAGAAGGTAGCCTTAATCATGGGCTGATTAAGTAAGTTATATCGCATTGAGGCTTTCGCATTGCTTAATCGCCTAATAATGCGTAGACCTTCCTTCACCTTTTTCTCGCATACAAGTTAGTTCATAATTCCATCTTTCATCCATTCACTTTCGTTTACAGATTCTCTCAGTGTTCGCAAGTAGTTTTTATTCCTAGTTCTGATTCTTTTATACTTTATTTAATTAATTCTTTATGTCTCTCAGATGCTAAAGTAATGCCTAGAACTAATGTCTTAAATCAATTCCCTATGATTGATCCTGAATTATCTAAGTAAACCTACTACTTCGCTTGCACTTTGACAAGTAATAGGAAAACTTGTATTCAACGAGGATTCAGTGGTTATGCAATGAAGAGATACATAGTGAGTAATTCACATACGATGATCATGACCTATAACCTATCGCATAGTTTACAATAACAAACCACCCATCCAATACAATGGAGACCCCATCACAACCAAGTTTTTGGTGTCATTGTCGGGCAATTGATTTATTTCAAGCGTTAGAGTAGAATTTTACTTTAACTGTGGGCAAAGTATTTGATCATGGTGAATCGCACGATTAGCCAAAAATCAAGCAAAGAGGTTCAAGGTACTAAGGTAATCTGAGATTGGTTGAACCAACCGCAGGATCAGTGTATCTTTAGGTGGATGGCAAAGAGAAGTCTAAATGGATGCAGTTAATCGCAATTGAAGATGAGAGCTTGTATGAAGTCGTTTAAGGAAAATGTCATCGCATAGAGCTAATGAAAAGCATGTTTCACTAAGCTACATTGTAAGGACTAAGATAGATCATTTGAACATTGTAATGAATGATTAGGAGAATAGACTTATGGTGATGAATAATCAAGATGCAAAAAGTCATGTTGCAAGTGATCTACGGAGTTCAGGGATGATGAAGATAGAAAAGCTATGCGGAGTAGCAACAATGATACTACAACTCTTTCTTGCCGAAGAACTTGAACACATGGGTGCAATTGTAATGTATAACTCTTCCATTATCTTTTTAATTACACCTCTATTTTTGTGTCATATTTATACTTGTATACCTCTGTAAGTACTTGCATACTTGTAAATCATTTTTGGTATTTGAATTTTGTATACCCTATAGTTTTACATTGGGGGACATGCGCAGTAAACCGTGAAATTATAGATTGATAGGATAAGAAAATTAAGATAAAGTTAGTTTACGAGAAGGATTAAGTCAAATGCATTAGGTATTCTAACCTTCTTGGACGTCAAAGCCGATAGTAGGCTTCATTGGGAAGCTTTAGGGTTTTTAGAAAATATAAAACGTCTTTTCCTTATAAAGTTCTTAAACTTCTAAGATGAAATAAGTACGTCGTACCTCGAGCCATGAGTAGTTTGTTAGTTTATCACACCTCATTTAAGTTGACATGACTTTAACCGTATGGTAACAAAACCTTTAACTCTAGTTAAGAGCTTCAATTTAAATCTCCCAATCGCCTTAACGATTCAAGCAGTTTTCTGATTCCCATTGTGTTGAATTGTATTTTTCTCTCTTCCTTGTTGCATGTTGTTCGTCATGACTAACAATTGTCCCCTTATCGCAATTTATTTTCTCACCATTAGTTTGAATTGTATTTTTCTTCTTCTCTTTTTCCTCGAACCTGGTTGTCTAAACAAGCCTACCCAACACACTAGTTAATCATCTTCAAATTTGGTGGACTTGTACGGGAATAAGGAAGGAGAGAAATACAATCTAGACTAATAGTGCTCTATAAAGTGTAAACACCTCAGTTCAAGAACCACTTGGACCGCCTCTCACCTTTATTCGAGGGAGCACCACGACGACGAAAGGAGAGAGAAGAAGAAAAGCAAGATGGTAGAAGAAGCTCAGAATAACAACCAGCTTCGCCTTCGTCACCACTTTAGAAATAGTTGTTCAATTTTTATTACTTTGTGTTACTTTTTGTAACTCCATTGTCTTTATTTGTATAATTTTTTCAAAAAATAAATATTTACCAATAGTTAATTTCTGTTAAATTTTCGATGCATCTTTTGGATTTTATGTGTGAAGTACCTTTGGTAGCCTAGTTTTTCATTCTTTTCGAGTTGGGACTCGTGAGTCATCTCGCGCAATTTTTTTGTGTGTGTGGCAAGGAAAGGAGTGTTTTTTCGCAATGAAACCCTCTCAAAGAAGTGCAAAGGATTTTATGGGTAAGTATCTAAGATTGTGGAGAATTTCAACCATATCTTTTAAATTTCAAATTTAGTTCATAATGATTAAACCATGCATTGAGAACCTAAACGACGGTGTCAGAATGTCATTTTGCATTTGTTGTGCATAACACTAACCGCATGGTTAGCCAAAACCTAATCACAGTTAGCAGCACCTTAAAAACCCTATTAAAATCTTAACATTCACGTTTTTGCCATTCAAATTTTCTGGTTTCCTTATCTGCCTCTAAGCTTTTACACCATTTTCTCTAATGAAACAAGCAAGTTTTGGTTGACGCCAAGTGCAATTTTCCTGAATTGTAACCTTTCATCCCTTTTTCAAATCTCTTCAACAATGGTAGGAGACAAGGCAACCAAGCAATCTGAGAAAGATACTGAAGTCATTCGCTCTGACAACTATGTATCGAAACAAGCCCATCTTAACCTCATATAAAGTACTGAAGGTGAAATTCTTCCTAGCTCAAGTGGGATTTTAGGGATAGGATGGCTTCTTTCTCTTGTTATTAATGTTAAAGAAGTAGCTATAACAGATGAGAATATTGGAGTCATGCTAAAGCTGTTTCTTGAAGAGAATACCAGGAAGGAGGAAGAGAAAGAAAAGAAAGGAAAGAAAGGAATAGAAAAAGCAAGATGAGGGCGAGGAGGTTCATGCAAAAGCAAAAGGCAAACACAAAAAAGAAACTTCCTTGCCAGTGGCTGAAATTGAGTTTGGAAGGTTGGCGAATCAAGCCATAAGAAAATAAAAAAAAAAGTCAAAGATGGACTCTTAAAGATCAAGGATCGAGCCCAAGATATGAAGGCTTTGACGAAGGAAAAGAAAAAGCAAAAGTTGTGAAAGAGGGAAGAGCTTCTCAACAAGAACGAGGATTTACCCCTTGCCAAGAAAAAAAGCGAGGGAGAAAAAAAATCAACTGAAGAATTTTGTGAGGAATTTGAAAAGGAACTTGACGAATTAAGTCCTTTGAAGGACGAGGGTGAGGAGAAATTTTTAAAGAAGAAAAGGTGTTAAGGAGCCAAAATACCAAAAAGCAAGTTGCAAAGGAAGAAAAGAACTCGCAAAAGTATGCGGACCAAGCAGTAGAAGGAGAAGCCTTCTCTTTTGAGGATTTGGGCAAATATTTCATGATAGAGAACGTATTTTTCCCATTTGAGGGACAACTACCATCATATCTTGTAGAGCTCATTAAAGCATTAGGATGGCAAGAATTCTTCAAAGTGGTCGAAGCAATCAGACCAGGAGTGGTAAACACATTTTACAATCAGCGTTTTAACATGTACAATCATTATACCATTATAAAAGGTCAGAAAATCAATTATGGACCAGAAGTGATAAACACGGTGTACGAGTAGATCAAACTGTATCAGGACAACCAATTTTCAGAGAACCATCTGACCACGATATGCAAGAAACATTGGAATTAGTAGCATAGCTAGGAAGGCAATGGAACGTGACTACTACAGGGAAATATCAACTCCTTCTGCATAACTTTAAGACTGCGACAAGGGTATGGTTGGTGTTTATCAAGAAGAAATTTATGCCTATGTGTCATGATACCATGATATCATTCGAAAGGATTATGTTACTCTATTGCATCTTAATGAAGATACCAGTAGATGTAGGTGAGATCATATGTGAGCACATTGAAGTGTGGTTACAACACTAGAAGGGTCTTAAACCCTTCCTGCATTTGATTGAGAAGCTCTATTTCAGGGCATCCCCTAAGCTTTCATAATATCTACAATTTGCATGGGTTAGAGATGGAATGTGTAATGCAGCTAACCTTAGTCGCATCATAGCTATCCATAAAAACAAAGTAGTGGCCAAAAGGCTCATTATAAGAGATAAAGAGAGAGCCAAGGCTGGTAACTAAGTAGATAGGAGAAAAAAAGAAAAAAGAGAAGTAGTGAGGGGGAGGATTTACAATGAAAGAAAAAGAAGCTCCCTAAGGTCAAGGACTCTCAGGACCCACTGTCTCTCGCTATCAATGACCCTCTCTCCACCACACCACAAACTCGCCCTCAAACTCCGAAACCATAAAAAAGAAAGACATTCTTACAACCCCTTCATCAACAACTAAATCAACAAAATCCCCCTCCACAGTTCGAGAAATCCAAAACTTTATAACCTAAATCATCAAATCTTCCTAAAATCCAAATTGACTTATCGTTATCAAGGCGAAAGCTTAATAATTCTCTCATATTAGTGGAACTCGATTCAGCGAGCAAATTCAAATTGCCAGATCTTAATGACTCAAGCCAAGATGAATTTTATGAGCTCGACCCTAACCTACATACAATCATCGACCAAGAGGATGGGGTAGACAATCAAGATTCATCCTCAAAAGAAAAGAAGCCCACAAGGAAGGATATGGATGACCCATTACCCAAGAAAAAAGAAACAACTATTGGGGAAGTCGATAAAACACACATCCTCGTGTTGCGAAAAGAATCTAAGACCTTAACACAAAATGAGGTGGTGCAGGAAGAAGAGGAAGAAGCTGATGAAGATTACATCTTCAAATTCTTGAACCATAATATTTGCAACCCATTGGAAAAAGGGTTCGAAGATGTATTCTAGTGCCAGAGGAACTTATAAGAAATACAATTGCGAAGTAAAAAACAACTATGTAATTTAGAATTAAAGGTTGACAATGCAAACGACCATTAGTTGGCACAAATTGAAGGAGTCCACGGCTTAGTACAAAAACTCAAAACACAAAACATAAAACTTAAAGTGCAAAATGTGGAGCTCAAAGCACAAAACCAAGTAATTATGAGAATGATTGAACACTCTACCAGGCGGAATGATGTACAATTCAGAGCGACACTAAGATATGTTCATACGATTATATGCAGAATCATTCTAGTGTCTGAAGTTCCTCAAGAGATAGCAACGCCCTTGACGAGGAATGACTTTGCAATACGCGATGAGGGAGAATTTTCTCAACCGCTGCCTTAGTAGTAAATGTGGCAATTACTATACATTTGGGTTGCTTATTTTGTAATTCTTATTTTAACTTTATGTAATGTGTATCTCTTTATATTTGTGATATTTAATATAAGTCAAAACTTTTGATATAATTCTTTTGCGTTTAATCTTTCTTGTTGCAAGCTTGACTCCCCGCATTATAGTATTCTAATCTTTCTTCACGATTCAATGACAGTTAAATGAAATAAATTATGCAAAATAAAGTTTCAATTGTTATTCAAGTGTTCAACTTGTTAAGAAACCTTACTTAGAAAATATTTATCTAGTTTCCTAGGCGTGCAAGCTTTACCTCAAACCTGTTTTTTGCGAATAACCTTATCATTCAATTTTAACAATGAGGACATCGTTAATCTCTAAATTTGGGGGTGTGTGAAATCCACCTAAAAACTTTTGAAACCATTTGGAAATCCTCTTAAGGTGTTTAAAAAAACAAGGCGTTTTAACAAAAATTAAATCTTCGCTAGAAATCTGAAAAATTTGAAAGTTTTGTATTCAGTGAAAGATAACAACTCATATGTTGCCTCCTCTCGTAAAAATAAAGAAGTAAAGCTTCAAAAATAAAAATTCAAAGAGTAATAAGAGGCGATAAGAGTTATAGTTGAGGAGAGAAACGGACTCATGAGTGCATATGATTTTCCACTCAACGCCAAACCCAATGTAAATATAATAAAAAGCATTCTTTCGCCAAATAAAAGGATTCAAAATTTTTAGAAATTTAAGATCGTTTTGAATTTGAAAATAAGATTTACTGTGGGTAATAAACAAGGATATTTTGAGTATTAAGCTTGCCGCATTCTAAACTCTGAATTACTTTCATAACAAGAAGTATGCGATGAGAGTCAACCCCGAATAACAAATAAAACTTGCTCGTGCTTTGAGAAGTGTAGAAACGAAAAGGGGAAGGTGAGTCTTCAAAGAAGAATGGAGCTTGGACAAGCATAATACAGAGTGATGCTTGAGGACAAGCATTATTCTAAAGTTGGGGGTATGATAACGTGTATAAATATCCATTATTATAGGTCATTTTATTAGAATAATAAGGTCAAAAGGCATAAGAAGATGATCAAAATGCATAACTTATATTGTAAATTCATAAATATTTAGAAATACATCTTACAAACGCACCATGTCTATTTTAGGATTTAAACCTAGCATAAGTCAGGATGGAAGAAGCTAGTGAATGGAAGAAAACATCTCGCAGAAAAGCTACGTGATGGAAACTTGGCTAGCAAATATCCTTTCCAGATAAGGAACCATGTGATCACACGAGGATGGCTCACTAGAAGACAAGAATGGAAGTTGGAGTTGATGTGCTTCACATGGCTACAATCGGCATTAACAATTTTAGAAGAAAAGAAGTTTTCCACCAAAAGGTGCCTATAAAAAGACTTCATTCCCATCAAGAGAAGATGTTTGAATGGACCCAAAAGAGGCCTGTATAGGGCTAGTGGACGCTTGTAGGGGATAAATACCTGAGAAGGTCAATCCCTAGAGAGAGGGAGTGGCGAAAGGAAATTACCTTTTCGCCGTCTGTAAAGTTTTTTCTTCTCTGATCAGTTGTAAAAGCGAAAGTTCAGCATCTGAGTAGGAAAGAACCCAAACTTCCGTTGTCCCCCATAACTTGTAATACTTTTTCACTCTTCTTTCTTTCCATTTTTATAATCATTTGTAATATATGTTGTTCATATTGTACAATAGCCAAAATAAGGGTGTTTATAAAATATTTGAAATCGAACCGAAACTGATTACATGTGGTTTGTGTTATGTTGAAATTGCTTTTTATGTGGTTCGGTTCGATTTAATGTTTCAAACTGATTCTAAAACTGAACCAAACCACTTCATTTTAAAAATTAAATAAATTTAAAGAAATGTTCATAAAAGTTTTGTTTCTAAAACTTGGTTAAATATCTTGACTTGAAATTTACTGAAATCTAAAATAGAAAAGAAAATTTTATGAAACTCGGTGCTTTGGTGGCTCAAGATTGTTTGGAGTTTAAAACAAAAAGGCAAATTTTATCAAACTCAATACTTTGATACCCTGAAATTCCCCAGGATTTAAACTGAACCATATATGCTGTTCGATTTTGATTCGGTTTGACTCAAACGTGAGGTTCGATTCGATTTTGTATGAGATTTTTTTTGCATTTTACATTTTGGTGTGGTTTTAGCTTGAAACATAACCGAATCGAACCGTGAGCACCCCTAGGCCAAAGGCTTACATTCTTTATATATATATATTGCATGTTTCAACTTTTTCAATCCATCATTTCTTGACTTCTTACTTGTCAATGTGTTATTAGTTGTAGGATTTGTAATAAGTTATTGATAAGGAGTTTAGCTTATAAGCCTTGTCGCATTAGTTGAGCTATATCCACTTGGCCAGTGTCAATCGCCAACTACTTGAGAGGGCAAGAAGCAAGGATAATGCTAATGCACACAAAGAAGAGTTTGGCAACAAACTCCACCTTGACTAGACAACTTCAAACATTTGTATCTCGAAAGGCGAACAAGTGCAGACATTAGGTATTGAGAGGTTGTTATCCTTAAACGAGAAGTTCTATAAGTTTTATAAGTGAAGTTTCCTAGATATATCTCGCTTAATCAAACACAGTCATTTGCATCCGAAAGGTGAGCAAGTATGACATCTAAACAGTTTGAGAAAAGGTCGCCTTAATCATGGACTGATTATGCATGTTATATCGCGTCGAGGCTCTCGCATTTCTTAATCGCTTAAAAATGTGTAGACATTCATTCACCTTCTTCTCACACACAAGTTAGTTTATAATTTCATCTTCCATTCATTCACTTTCCTTTACTGGTTCTCTTGGTGTTCACAAGTAGTTTTTATTCCTGGCCTTGATTCTTTTATATTGTATTTAATTAATTCTTTATACCACCCAGATGCTAAAGTAATGCCTAAAACTAATGTCTTTAATCAATTTCCTATGTTCGACCCTGGATCATCCAGGTAAACCTACTGCTACACTTGTACTTAGGTAAGCAGTAGGAAAACTTGTACTGAACGAGGATTTATTGGTTGTGCAATGAAGAGGTATATAGTGAGTAATTCACCTACAGTGATCATGTCCCATGACCTATCGCATAGTTTACAATAACAAACCGCTCATCAAATACAATGGAGTCTCTATCACTGCCAGTAAGAAACTGAATGTCAAACGAAAACATATTATTTTTTAAAGTAGTTTTCAAATGAGAAGTCTTTTTTTACATATGTTCTTAAAGCACCCAGAATATAAAATGAAAACACAAATTTTCATTCGTTGGTGACAACCTGTAATTCACACTCCACTAATAAATAGTTTTGTCTTGAACCACAACACTTGAATTATGCCATCATCTCTCAAACACACAGCTTGTAGTTTCGCCCACGTAATGCTTTACACACTCACTTATTTTTAAATTTATTTAGAACAATATTCACCGTGTGCTCTTACTTGAAGTGATTCATGTGTTATGGTTCCTCAAGTGTTACGCTTGTTGGTTTAACATGAGTGGTTTTAAGTTAAAGACTAATAGGCGACATAATAGGGCTATGTGATAAAAGATGCACTTTTATTCATGCGTTGCTAACATGATAATTAAACATTGCCACACAAGTTTTCCTCTCTATCGCTCAAGTATAAGCAAAGAGAGGTTTCCTGGTAAGTCTAGGTCGAACACAAGGAGTTTAAGCTCCTAATTTATCTAATCGATTGCTAAATCATGCAGTATACACTATACAGTAAAAATATGAACATCATACTAATTATCCTAGCTATTTACACTACTGTACTTGGTGGTGCAAGGTGAATATGGTGGTATGGAGTAATGAAATATAAACTCAGTATAAATATGGTAAGGAAGGAAAATTGAATTGACTACATGCAAGAACTAATGCTTCAATACTTTGAGGAGATACAAGCATCTATTAACTAAGAATTGAGGTGAGCACCCTTTCAGTGCGATGACATACTTGCTCGTCTTTTAGGATGCAAATGCACAAGTTAAGCTATGAGTTGTATCTAATCATCTTAAATGTAGTAACAATAGTTAATCCTTAATTAGGACGCATACTTTTTAGTGCTTTCGCCACACACATTAACCTTTCAGCAATGTATGTAAAGGATGAGCTTGGCGATAAGAATGTACTACTACATTCTTCTCGTCACTTGCTTAGCTAAATGTGATTTTCACTTATTCAGTGAGTACGATCTATACCAATGCCCTTCTTTCGAATGAACAAGGTTAAGATACTCACGCTTAACTAAACAAAACTCCTAATGCATTCATTATAACTCTTTGAGTATAAAAAATATCATTAATTATTATTTAGCTATCCAACTATGCAGACATGGAAGAGGCAAGAAATATGAGCGAATGAAAGAAGAAATTCATTGCTTTCATAAATAGCATGTTAGGCCTTTCAACCATGGAGTGCTGCTTACAAAACAATACAATATAAAAATTACAAAATGGAAATACAACAAATGTGTCACACCACAGAGTTTGAACTCTTATACTGTTTGATTCTGATTTTGCCTGTAAATGAGGGGGAAAATGAAAGGGAGGAATCTCTCTTTATTGTTTTAAGCTCTCACCTAAAACTCAAGGGAAATGAAAAGAATAGACAATGTGAGGAGCTTGCTTTTTTGGCCAAATATGCACACTTCTGTTTTGAATTGAGAGGCTCTATTTATATACAAGGAATGATGTTGACCGAACAACACGCACCATTAAGATCTCTGAAAATTTGTAGCTATGCTGCACAACCTGTCCTATTTGTCATTTTTTTACTTTCTCGCCAACCTCTTTTGTTTGTTAGTGGCTTAATCACCTAACTTATACTTCTTCGCGCTGAGAAGGTTGGCTGGGTCTCCTCATGTAAAATGTGCTATTCACCAAGCTCCACTCTTCTTTGCCTAGAATCCTATGATAAGAGCACTAAAACATAGTAAAACAGAGATGAAGTTCTTTTATATGAAGCATTTTATAGAGTAATCAAATCACCTACTTTTTTCTCTGTTTTCTTCTATTTTCATATGATAAGACTTCATTATTTTACTTAAAAGGCTACAATAATTTGTATTTCTACAAGTTATCTTCTCCTTTCACATTTTTCTAGATTTATCTAATGGTCCAACTATTTGAGCAGGTTCCCATTTCTGTCAATTGAAATGGATGCATCATAAATTGCAGCAATACTAATGGTCTTCATAGTCTCCCAACGTCAGTTATTAACTGATGAATGACTATAAGAGGGTAACACAAACACCTTTCGACACTAGGCAAAGAATTATGCAACTAACGTATTTCCCAATGATTGATTAGTCTGACCTTGTCTGTCGTCAAAGTACAAGAATGGATAGAAGATGTTTTGCCATTATGTGCCACCTACTTAGAACAAACAACTGTCGAATTAGCATCGACATAAATCTTAGATGTAGAAAAGATGGTCACTATGTTCCTCCGAGTGTTTGTACTATGTATAGAACTGAGTGATCCAATGGAGTTCATTTGATCAGGTGAGACAGTTTCACGACATTTCAACATAGTTTTGTTGGTCATTTTACGTCTGCATGACGAGTTGTTGACAAAACTACATCCAGTCATGAGCACATACACCAATCTACGACGATGGTGTTTTGAGGTTACAATTTCTTATATTGGGTTAAATTGAAAGTGACCCTATGTTCAATGGTCTGATACGATGTTCATTATGCACTGCAGAATTACCTTGGTGCCCTAGATAACATGTAGATAAAGGTGAACGTGGCTGCCACTGATCGACTTAGGTATAGAACATAGAAAGACAAAGTTGCCATGAACATCCTTGACGTATGTGACACAAAAGAAGATTTTGTTTTTCTCTTAGCAAGCTAGGAAGGATCTGAAGTTCACTCATGCATCCTTTGAGACGCTATTTCACAACCCAGCGAACTAAAGGTTCCAAAAGGTAACCGCAACTGTTACCCAATTATATTTGAAATTCCCTCAATTACACATTTTAACAAGGTCGTGATCATACCAGGGTACTACTACCTTTGTGACACAGGGTACCTAAATGCGGATGGATTTTTTGCTCTGTACAGAGGTCAAAGATACCACCTCTAAGAGTGGCGTGGAGTTGGAAATACACTAACAACAGTGAAAGAGTTCTTCAACATGAAATATTCTTTCACACTGAATGTTATTGAAAGAGTGTTCCATCTATTGAAGGTTCGATGGCCAATCCCCCGTGGAATGTCATACACCATGTTCAAGTTCAATGTCTTACGATTCTGGCGTGTTGTGTCTATTGCATAATCTCATTAATCGAGAGATGACAAACGTCGACATTTTTTAGGATGTCAATGATAGTGACTAGAACTACGTCATGACTGCAGGTGACGAGGTAAACTACATCGAGGCCTCCAATGAAAGGAGTAACTAGAGGGATGAGCTCACCGAAGAGATGTTTAGTGAATGACAGTTGTGTAATCATTAGTACTATTTGTGTTCATGTAGTACCGCATTATTTTAATTTTTGTAATATGTTGATGTGCTTGCGATATTTTAAAATGTATGTGTGTAAGAACAATCTTGTTCGAAAATCAACCTATTACATGAATTTGCACTTTTTCCCATGTGATTATTGTCTATATAATTCACTTACAGTTATTTTTTCTTCCAAACTATTGAGCATTATGGATCATTTGAAACATTACTCGCTTAATTTTGAACCTTGAGTTGTCTTTAAATACTAGGCTTGCAATATCCAAGTTAAAGTCATAGAGGCTTGACGATGTGTATGATTTAGGTCAATCCAGATCATGAGCTAAGTAGGCTTCATTTTGGTTCTGGGCATCCTGAATGACATGGACATTGTTGTTCTGATTGTCTATGTTCGCTTGGTGTTGCTATGCCTTTGACTATGATTCCTCTAAAATGTTCGTTCAATCCCAAGGTTAAACTGGAATTCAGGTTTTTCGACTGTACTCATAAACTTGTTTGTAAACTTTTCGGTTAGAGCACACGATTCAACTGAAATTGAACTTCTGCATAATTTAGTACACAATTAAATAATGGAAAGATCTTAAAAATTTTCTGACAACGGCACCAAAAACTTGGATGATATGAAATAATTTTTTTATTCATTCATTCTAATCTCTCAACTGTCAAGCTTGTAGGTTTAACAAGAGTTGTTCTATGTTTACGACTATAATGCAACTAAATAAAGTTATATGATAAAAGGTTCATTCCTATTTATGTGTTGCTATCCTGAGTATCAGACATTGTGGCACAACTTTTCTCGTATGCTGCCCAAGTGCAAACGAAGAGAAGTTTCTTGGTAAGTCCAAGATCGAACACAGGAAATTTAAGCTCCTATTTTGTCTAATCGTGTACTAAATGATGCAGTATACACTATACAGTAAATATATGAACCGTATAACATTGGTCCTAGACATAATGAAATATGAACTCAGTGCAGGCATGGTAGGGAAGGAAAATTGAATTAATTAAAGGCAGTGATTAATGTTGTAACACTTCAAGGCGACATAAAGCATGTTTTAACTAAGAATTAAGGAAAGCAATCTCTCAGTGCTTCCGTCGTACTTGCTCGCCTTTTAGGATAAAAATACTCTTAGTTAAGCTATGATTTATATTTAATAATCTCAAATACAATAACAGTAGCTAATCCTTACTTAGGACGTATACTTTTCAGTGCTTTTAACACACACATCAACCTTTCAGTGATATATGCAAAGGATGAATTTGGCGACAAGAACGCACAGATGCATTCTTCCCGTTACCTACTCAGCTAAAAGTGGTTTTCACTTGTTTAGTGATTACGTTCTCTACACAAGCCCTACTTTCAAATGAGCAAAGTTAAGATACTCACACTTAGCTGAGCAGAACTCGTACTGCATTCATTATAATTCTCGAAGTATCACAAAATTAATTATTACTATTTAGTCAACCAACTATGTAGATATGGGTAGACAAGAAATATAAGAGAATTGAAGAAGAAATGCATTGCTTTCATAGAAAATATGTTAAACTTTTCATTCATGAGGTTTAGTTTACAAAACAATACAATATAAAAATTACAAAGTGGACAACAACAGATGACTTATGCCATAGAGTTTGATCTCTCATACTCTTTAGCTCTGATTTTTGCCTATATCTGAGGGGAACAACGGAAGGGGTGAATCTCTCTCTCCTTTGCTGTAGGATTTCACTTAAAACTTAAGGAAAGGGAGATGAATGGGTGAAGGGAGGAACTTGCTTTTTCAGTAAAAAATTGCACACTGATTGAGGAGTGAGACACTCTATTTCTATACGAGAACTGATGTTGACAGGATGCCACGCACCATTAAAGCCTTTGAAAAGTTGTATTTGATGCTGCTCAGACGTCTTTTTATCATTTCTCTGAATTTTTGCCAACAAATGTTGTCTACTATTTACCTACTTACATAGCTTGTACTTCTATTTTCACAAAGGTTGTGCTGGACTTCTTGCATAAGCATATTCTTGCCGAGCTTCACTCTTTTGTGCCTAATAGCATGTCATAAAAGCACTAAATACTAGTAAATTAGGATAATGTTCTTTTGTATTATGTGATTCGAAAGATAACCAAATCACTCACTTTTTCCTCCATTTTCTTCTCTTTACATGTGATAAGACCTCATTATTTTACTTAAAAGACTACAATAACTTGTATTTCTATAAGTTATCACCTGGCCCAGCTCATGAGAATGATGGGTGACAGGATGCCAGGATGCAATATCATGACAATAGTTGTTATCGAAAGTAGGATTAAGTTGATGAAGAGAACATTCGAGGAAATTGTTGAAATATGGGTCCCAACATGTAGTTGGTTTTGTTGAAACGATGAGGTTAAGTGCATAATTGTGGAGAAGGATTTCAACAGTTGGGTCAGGGTACGAAAATAAGTGAATGCGATCTTTTTACATCATTGTAATGAAATAAAAAACTGATGGCTATTTTAATTTTTTTTCATAAACCCATCTTGTAGAAAATGGCCTCTTGAGCAAGCCTTTTCCGTACTAAGACGAATTGTCGTATGTCTTCAGAAAAGATCACACAATAGGGGCACGTGCAGAGACATCCGTTGATGTCTGGTCGAATGTTCCAAACAGATACAAGGGATTTCAACTGAAAGATGGGATCGATATGGAGATCCCATCTATGTACAACCAAGGACGGAACATGTCACCCAAGGAAATGATGAGTGTATGGCCTACTTGATCGAGCAATTGTAGGTTGAGTTCAGTGGATCGAAGAGGAAGCACGAAGGGCAGACTGTGGAGACTATTGATGTCATTTGCGATGGCATGGACTCTGCGAATGACCAGCTCAGAGCCATTGTAGATTGGCCAAAGATAGCTGCAGCACGAAGATGCAAACTGGAAGGAAGTCATTAAACAGTTGTAGGCTATCTCTCAGCTCAATAGATTTGACTGGGTGTGATGTATGATGATAATGACAGAGAAGGTAGCCATCATGAAAGCCTTCCCGAACCTATCCGAGGATATGAAGATGGACTACTGCAACATCATTTTATAGGATAACTCGTGATTTTTTGTCCACTTGAATCATATTTTCTCTCTGACATTATGTTCCATGTAATTGACATCAGTTTATAACTCCCTTTCTAGAAACAATTTTGTTCTTCGTATATTGTTTCATGTGAATCAATTTATGTTGCCAGTCATTGGTTTAAATCAATATTGTTACATATATGCAATTTGTGTCTTGTAGTTAGAATGTCAATGAACCAACAAAGATATAATTTATTCGCATGTAATGTTTACGTTAAAAAAGGTTGAAAATGGACGTCGTATTCGAAAAAATTATTGGAAATTGTTTTACAAAAATTAGGATGATTTGGTAAATGAAACATATATGATTTGTGTATTGGAGTTAAAATGCGAATTTAAAAAAACTAATAATTTATTTGCAAGAAAAGCTTGCGTAAAAAAGTTAAAAATGGACATCGTATTTAAGAAAACTAATGAAAATTGGTTTACAAAAATATGACAATTTGGTGGTGTAAATATACGAAATTTTTGTATTGAATTTCGAATATGAACTTTTAAAAAATATAATAATTTTGATAACTATACTTACATAACCCTTCCTCCAAACACATCTTATCATAACCACCTCAAAATCTTTCCCACATAACCATTCTCAAACACATCTTATCATAACCCAACACTTTTCATAACCTAAGGATTATCATAATCCTTTCCCTCATAACCCAATCCTTCCCCCAAATAGCCCCAATATATTTTACTCAAACTATAAATTTTGGTAATTTAAATTTTTATAATTTTGATTCTAATATTTTAGTAATATTATTAACATTCTTTGAAACTTTGAAAAATTGTTATTTTCCCTTTTAAATTTTTGAATTTATTCTAGAAAAATATCATTTAACATTAAACTTGTTTCAAATTAAAAGGATGAAAATTGATTTGGTGGTCAAGGTGGGGTGAAAATATCAATTGTCGCGTTAATTTTCATAAATGATATTACAATTTTTTAATTTTTTAATGTTACACAAATTTTTATCTAATTGTTTAGTTAAACTAAATCTTTTAAGATACATATGAACAAAATTCATTAGATGAATTTTCTTGTGGCATAATTAAAATTGATAAAATATATAATAACCCTTAGAGGAGTGCGGAATCGTGACGAAGAAATGGAAGAGTGAGGAACAATGATAGAAGAAAAAGGGAGGAGTGGGGAATAGTGACAAAGAAGAAATCGAGAAAGAGTAGAATAATCCTAATCCTAATCTTAGAATTATAACAACACTTGGGGAAAACATAGAGTGAGCTACTCTTTCGTAGCATGAGGGTCAAACAATCCGTGAGTTTGTAAGAATAAGTTTAAGGGCATTTAACTATAGTAGACTAAATAGAGATCTCTATTTACATGTTGGACACCATATTGCTATAATTTTCACAAAAGTCCTAATGGACTACAAATTCACATAAATATTGAGTCCAAATGATAAAACTAATCACATTTAATATTAATATTAGAGAAAAAATGCGAAAAGTGGAGAGATCTCTATTTCAAAAATATATATAATCAGTTGCCATAAATATTTTATTCCACATCTATTATTAGGGGAATTTTTTTAAAAATAACAAATTTTACAAAATATCTACAATCTATAGCAAATTCTATCACTGATAGTCATTGATATGTTATAGTGATAAAAGAGTATCATTGATAGAATCATAAATTTTGCTATAGTTTGTAAATATTTTAATTTATTTTGCTATTTTTAAAAATAACTCTTTATTATTTATATTAAAACTTATACATTTAGTCTATTAATTATTTTATATTTATTTTCATTTAATATTATCATTTATTAGATATTCTATTTAAATATGACATACAATTAATTCAATTATGATAAGATTCTAATCAAAATTTCCCTCATTTATTTTTCTTCTGATGATTTTAGTCAAAATTTATTCTAATATGCTCTCTCCTTGTCTGATCTCTCTTGGCATATGAAGGCATTTGCTCTAACTAGAGATGTTCATGGTTCGGTTCGGTTCTATTTCAAGCTAAAACCGCATCGAATAGCAAAATACAAAAAGAATCTCATACGAAATCAAATCGAACTGCATGTTTGTGTCAAAATGCGATTCGATTTAAATCCTAAGGAATCTTAAGCCACTAAAGCATCAGGTTTGATAAATAAATTTGCCTTTCTGTTTTAAATCTCGAACAATCTCAGGCTATCAAAGCACTAAATTCGATAAAATTTGCCTCTCTGTTTGAACTTTCAGACAATCTTGGGCCACCAGAGCATCGAGTTCCAGAAACTTTACCTTTATGTTGTACATTTTGAAGAATATCAGGCTATTAAAGCATCCAGTTTGATAAAATTGCCTTTCTGTTTAAAATATCGAACAACTCAGGTTATCAAAGCACCAAGTTCTATAAAAAATTTCTTTCTATTTTATATCTCAATGGATCTCGGGTCAATATATTTAACCGAGTTTTAGAAAGAAACCTTTATGAACATTTTTTTAAATTTATTTTTTCAAATGAAGTGGTTCGATTTGGTTTTAGAATCAGTTTAAAATATTAAACTGAACCAAACCGCATAAAAGCAGTTTCAACATAATACAAACCACACCAAAACCGAATGCATGCAGTTTGTGTTAAATTTTTAGCATGTCTAGAAACCTTAAACATCTCGCATGCAATCAATTTCGGATCAGTTTCAATTTGGTTTGGTTTGAAGCTGCTTTATGTATAGAAACTTGCAAAATTGCTACTCGTTGCCTTTCTTCTTTAGGCGACTTAGAAATTGAGAAGGCGACAACATATAAGAAGATGACACTTGCTTCGTCGTCTCTCTATGTTCTACATCTCACCTGGAAGTCTTGACTTTCTTGTTTTTTTAAATGTCATTATTCTGCTTGCAAGAAAGTAGTTGTAGTAGTACTTGTTGGGTGTTCATTCATGGTGTTAGACCTAGAAGTAGAAAGCTATATTCTAGATCTGGCTAATGGATGGTCAAGTTCCTTTCGCTGTGTAGTGTCCAGATTGACATTGGTCTTTTCCAGATCCCCCTATCTAATTAAGCGTTTTTGTGGTGTTAGGGGGGATCCCCATATAACTTTTAGAAATACAAGTTATTATGGTCTCTTAGGTAAAACAATGTAGTCAAAACATAGGGTAAATGACCAAAATGCATAGTTTTTATTGCAAATTTATAAAGTTAAGAGTGCAACTTACATCAGTTACTACGCCTAATTAACTATGTTTTAACTGTTTTTATACGCAGAATGGCGAGAAGAAGAAATAAAGCAAATCGCAAGAAGATAAAAAAGCGAGACAAAACTTTAAATAAGGTGTCTAAAACCAAAATATTGAAAAACCGATACATAGATGCAGAAGCAAAATTGAGTCCCTAAATGACATATGTCAGACCCTTCTTGTCGCTTGCTAGCTTTCCAGATCCTTTACCTTTGCCTGAAATATTAAACATAGAAAATAGTAAGTATATAAGTATACCCATCAAGGGACCCACTACTGGTCCAGCTAGGTGATTGAATGAGGTCTAAACGCATAAAAAGATAATCAGAATGTGTGACTCATGTTATAAATTCATAAATATTTAGAAATATAGCTTACATAAGTGTCATACCTGTTTTACTCGATTACCATGTCTAAATGCAGGATAAGTGGAAAAGAAGAAATGAGCAAATTACAGAGAACATCTCCCACAGAGGCCACGCGAAGGAGACTTGCTTAGCAGTTAACAACCTAGGTGAGGAAACATGTTATCACGCGAGTAAAACTCACTAGAAAACAAGGATGGTAGTTGGAGCGATGTGACTTCACAAGGTCAGATGTCAGTGCTGACACAGTCAGAGGAATAAAAATTTCCTACCAAAAAACAACCTATACAAGCACTTCATACTCACCAAGAGAGAAGATGCCTATAAGGGCACAAGAGGTCTGAATGGACCATTGAGTTCAAGCAAGAGAAGAATCATTCCCTATTTTTCTTGTAACTTGTAATATTTTTTCACTCTTCTTTCTCTCCATCATTATACTTTAATATTGTAATATACGTGATGTACATATTATACAGTGGCCAAAGGCCTATATTCTTTATACATATATTGCATGTTTACACATTTTCAATCCATCATTTCTTGACTTCTTACCTATTAATGTGTTATTAGTAGTTAAAGTTATGATAGGTTCTTGATAAGAAGTCTAGCTTATAAACCTTGTCGCATTGGTTGAGCTATATTCATCACGTGGCCAGTGACAATCGCCAACTACCCAAAAGGGTAAGTAGCAAGGATAGGACTAATGCGCGTAAGGAGAAGTTTGGCAATAAACTTCACCTTAGCGAGGTAACTTCCAACATTTGTATTCCAAAAGGAGAACAGGTGCAGATATTAGATGCTGAGAGGTTTTCGTCCTCAAATGAGAAGTCCTATAAGTATTATAAATCAAGTCTTCTAGATAAAGTTTTCCTAATCAAGCACAGTCATTTGCATCTCGAAAGGTGAGCAAGTGTGACATCTAAAACACTTTGAGAAAAGGTCACCTTGATCATAGGCTGATTTTGCAATTATATCGCATCAAAGCTCCTACATTACTTAATCACCTAATAATGCATAGACCTTCCTGTTGGGATTTATGTCCTAAAACTCGTAGATTGTAAATATAATCTATTGACCGTTATTAATAAAGTGTTATTGTTGTAATAATTGTTATTGATTAAATTATTAGTTTTGTCTTAATAACCCAAATCCAATAAATTAACATCCTAAGTTGT
>JBBPDI010000005.1:9799741-9818839 GCA_037974545.1 Cucumis variabilis
GACCTTGTAAGGCGGGAATTAGGCTTGAATGTGAGTTGTATACTTCTATAAATACCCCCCAAGGGTTCCATTTGTAATCATCCTTGGATGTACTCAAAAATCTCCAATAAAAGCTCTCTCAAGCATTCTTCAAACTCTTTGCTCTTTTCATTGCCCACGAATTCCCTTCTTCTCCCAAGTGCTAAACTAAGTCATAAACCCCTTTAGGCTTACATTGGTGCAGCCCAACACCATTGTGCCGCACGTTGGTTAGAGAAACAAAAATAACCACGTGACATTATGCTCTGTTCTCGGCCAACTTGAACACTTCAGCTTTGGAACTCGATTTGAAGCCCAATTTGAACCCAAAAATTATTCAACAAGCTTGACTCATCCAGTAATATTTGCAACTTAATAATTTCAACTTCAAGCAAACTAAAACTGTTTGGATGAATTGCAAAAAGTTAAGGTTCGTTATTTGAGGATCCATGAACATAAAACTCAAAGTTAACACCCACCACGTGAAATTGAGTGTTCAAAATACCCTCAGCCTCAGATATCAATTTATGGATAAACGAGAATGGCAACGAAATATAATCGAAATTGGACACTGTTATTTTGAACTTGAAAATTAAGCAAAATAAATAAATAAAGTAAAAAATACTTACTTGAATTTTGAAATTCTCCTTCGATTCTCATTCATTTTCGTCAATTCCAAGCCGTAGACGACTACAGGAGTCTTTCTCAACTATTCTCGGGCTTTACAACAAGATTGTTTGATCGAATTAGTTATTGATTTTATGAGTTTTTGAGAGAAAATGAAGAGTATGAACTCTTCACACTTTTCTTCAAAATTTTCTCATTCTCCTAGTTAATTTACTCAATTAAGTAAGCATATATATACAGAAGTTTTATGCAAAAAGCAATTTACATAGAATTGACACTTAATTGGCATTCATTTTGGTGTAAAAGGTGGGAGATGTGGAAAATGACACTTGAAATTCAAATTCAAATTGAATTTCAATTTTAATTTTTTTAATTTTAAAAATTGAATTTTCTAGTTTTATTATTCAACGTTAATTATTATTATTAATAATAATATTAAATCAAACCCCAATCAATCAAATTGAATTAATTTGAATCTCTATTCAAATTTTTTTATATTTAAATCTTATTTAAATATCATTTGTTGTCTAAGAAACTCGTTAATTATATTAAAAAATTATTCTCACTATTCGAACTTTTTATCACCCTGTTCTAGCTTTTGTTACCATAATGATTTAGTAGATGGATCTAGTGGACTTATAGATCGTGGGCTCTAACGAACCGAGACTGATTATTCTTTTAGACCAAGATAATCAATATTCGTTAATTAACGGGTCTTTCCACTAAAGTCCTATAGTTGCACTCCCCTCCCTATAGATATACTTATGTCCACCTAATATAACTGTGATTAGTAAGCTAACCTTTCACACGTTGTTCGTAATATCAATTGGGTCAATTTACTGTTTTACCATTGAGATTACTTCTTATTCCTTAAGTACCATTGATCCTCTAATGAACAACTAGTTTAAGGTCCAACCTATAAACCGAATCCCCCTTAGACCAATTAGAGGGTGGGGCCCTTTGTTCAAGACTTGGATTTAATGCATAAGGGAACGAACTATCAATTGACTCTAAAAAGTTCAAGAGTGAATTTCATCTTCCACCTTATGTCCCCAGCTATCGAACCGGTATTACCCTTGAAATGGGAGGCATATTGTGCCAGCACTAATGTGTTGTCCTCACTTATACAGATTTAAGGATAATCATATATGAAAAAGAGTTTATAACTAGCTGGGGATTAAGGTTAAGTTACCCAGGTCATCAAATTAAAAGAAATAGTCAGTTTTAAAAAGTCAATGGTGTTATAACGTAAAATGATTATTTAATGGTATGGTCTTATGCTAACTCTTTACATAAGATGCTCCAACTTTTATGTTTCTACATGAACGATTCAAGATCACAACTTTTATATCAAATAGACACATAAAGAAATCTACAGTAAGAAAAGTGCAACTATTTTTCTTTAGAGGAACGACTGACAATTAATAAATTGAAATTAATTTAATTAAAGAGTTGAATCAATTAATCTTGTATCATTAGAGCTTCAATTTGTTGATCAATAAAGGCCTCTTGTTAGTTCAATAAGGATTAATGAGAATCAAATTTATTTTTGTTTAATTTAAATTTTTCAAAATTGATTAAAAGAGAATAAATTGTTTATGATACCATTAGTATAATGTAATTGATACATTTATAATATAAAGTGTGTATGAGAGAAATTAATATTTGAATGATTCAAATAATATGAATAAGATTCATAAGTAAACTATAGGTTAAATTAACATGAGTTTGATTCATATTAAAACTATAAGGCATATGAGAGAATTAAACTATAGGTTATATTATATATGATATAATGTAAAGTTTATATTATATGAGGTATAATATGATTTAAATTTATATTAATTTTGTTCGTGATCCATGAGAGAGGAATTTTGTGCAGAACGAAAGTTCTACAAAAGTTAGTTTTTCTTTTTTTTTTCCTCCTTAGAAAAGCATGCTAATATGTTTAAAATACAAACTCAATTTTTTATTCTTTGTATTTTGTGTTTTTTCTAATTGAATTTCACATGCTTCCGCTACAGGAATTCCATTCGTTCATTTGGTATTAGAGCCAAACAATGCATATGTTTATTCAATTTTTTAAATAAAATTCAAGAAAATGGGAGTATTCTTTTTTCTTCTTCCTTTTCTTTTTGCATTGTGAATGTGAGTTTTCAAAATAGATGTTTTCGATTTTGACATCTTAGATTAAATTTGATTGATGATTGATGTAAGGACATGATGTTTTGGGCATTTTTATTCTATAATTGTGTATGTAAACTCGTGTTCAATCGATGGCAAGAATTGCTGAGAAGATGGATGGAATTGGGAGCAAACACAATGATTTTCCGAGGAATTGTTTTTCAATTATGTGTATCAACACACGGGTTAAGCATGGGAGTTTTTCTTAAAAAACCGAAAAATTATTATATTACTTTTGCGAGCATTTGAAATATCATGTGGTGGTCATTGGTACAATGGTGAGTTGTTTGCCTTAGGATGCAAAGGTTGTAATTGAAGCTTCAAAACTTGCATTTGTTTTTATTTTCTGTTTTTATTTATTACTTTAATTATTTTATTAATTAAATTGATATAATATGAATATATTAATTTTTAGGCATGCAAAATTCAGTTTACTTTGTTATTTAATTTATTTTTCTATGTGATGTTTGATTAAAATAATTATATGTATAATATATGTCATATGGTTAAAAATACTACGTTAAGATTTAATTATCATGCATCATTCTTAAACGTAACATGAGTTAACTTAGCACGCGCATGCATCATATTTAATATAATTGTTATATTATATGATAGAATGCATTATTAATATTGACATGCATCGTACTATATTATAAATGTTGTATTATATAGTTTGATTGATAAATGTATTTATTTTCATTGTTTTAATATAATTTTTATATTGTGTGATGAAAATGGAAATAAATGGAGCATGTCATTATTGAAAAATTGTAAAAATACAAGTTATTATGACCTTTTAGGTAAAATAATGGAGTCAAAATGCAGGGTAAAGGAACAAAACGCGTAGATTTTAGTACAAATTTACAATGGCAAAAGAATACAACTTACATAAGTCATCATGCCTAATTAACTATGCTTTTAAGTGTTTTTACACGCAGGATGGTGAAAAGAAGTTAAGCGAATCGCAAAGGGAGTGCGTGAAAGAACTTAACGAGAAACTGCTGCTTGGCGAGATGCAAGATGATTAGCTAAAAGAGAAGAGTGTTAGTTGGAATTGATGTAACATGAAACAACTACTTTATGCACTTTGCAGAGGATAAAGACGACGGTGGAACAAAACATTAATATCTTGTGGGTCAAATATGCCTACAAAATCCTTCAACTCCACCTTGAGCAAGTATTGAAGGGGGTTCTCCTTGACCGGTGAAAGGATGAGTTCTAGAGTCCTTACCTATATGTAGTAGTTCTTCTTCTTCTTCCACCTCTCTTCCGGTCAACTTTTGAGTGAGAGATTAGAGACATATTAGAGAGATTAGAGAGAGACACTATAAGAAATTGGAGCATTCCCGACACCATTTATGGCGTCGAGAGAGAAAACGTTAAGAATGTCCTACCATTTTTTACGTTACTTGGCAAACGTCGGCGTTGGGAGACAATTCTGACATATACATTTAGACGTTAGGAATGATCGACCATTTTATTGTTTTATTTTATTTTTAAATTTCTTTCGACACCATGCAACGAGACGCTGGGGAATGTATGCACTTTAATTCCTCGATGTCTACATCGACCAAGTTAGGGAAAATAAAATAATTGTTGAATTGTTGAATTTACCTTGATGTTGTGCAAGAACGTCGAGAATGGTTGAAACCATTTATAATGATTCTCTTTACGACATCGAGAATAGTGGGATTTCCCAATGTCTTCAAGGTGTGTCGGGAGATCCCCTATCTATTTCTTAAAACGAAAGGAAGGAAAAGATCACCAATCTATTTTTTATTTTATTTTCCTCTCTCCATCTCACTACTGTCTCTTCTTTCTTCAAACCCTCTTCATCTTCAATCTTTATCTCCACAAAACCTACTCGAACGGCTACTTCGACCATAAGTAGGTTTATTGCACATACTGTGATTGCCCTATCTTTTTATATTGCGTGGTTGATTCTAAGCGATACGTCATGGTCATGATCATAGCATGAGAAGTGCTCACTATGTACCTCTTTATCGCATGAAGCCCAAGTCATCATTGAATCCAAATTTTCCTACTATTTACCTATGTTCAAGCGAAACAGTAGGTTTACCTGGGTGATCCAAGGTCGAACACAGGAAATTGTTTCAAGATATTAGTTCTAGGGTCTTACTCATCTGTAGGCGTTATGGTGATGGAATTAAAAGAATAATAAAATAACTAAGGTTACTTACTTACACCTAGAGACTCATGCACGGGGGGGTAAAACATGACAAGATGGAAGGTTGAGTGAACCAATTTGAGTAAAAAAGGTGGTGAAAGAAGGTCTCATGCTATCAGGCAGATAAGCTACATGACTACTTCGATGCGATATTACTCACCAAGTTATCTTATGATTATGATATGCTCCTCTCAGAGTCATTGGACGTCACACTTCGTCTCCTTTCGGGATCCAAATGACTAATGCTAGATAAATGGTTTATAAGTACTAATACTTATTTATTCTACATAGAGGACTTCGCATTTACAGTCAATAACCTCTTGGTGTCTTAGTCTATACTTTCTTTACTTTCGAGATACAAATGATGGAAGTCTACTAAAAAAGTTGAGAAAAATCTTCCTTGCGGTGTGTTAGCCACGTCCTTGCTACTCACCCTCTCGGGAAGTTGGCTACATACATTAGCCAAGTGCAAAATGTAACTTCACTAACACACTAAGCAGTGTGAATAAATATTACTTATCAAGAACACATCATACACCTAACCACCGACTCTCTAGGTTTTGGCCATTACATACCCTATCTTGCCTATATTAGCCTTGTGCCCATTCAGGCGTTTGCCTTCTTGATGAAGATGAAGTTCTTTTATAGAAAACTTTGGACAGGAAACTTTTGTTCTTCTGATCTTACCAGTGCTGTCTTAGGTCCTAGGTAGTCACATTACTCCAACTATCATTCTTGTTTTATAGTGAGCTTTCCTTGTGATGACATGGTTCTTTGCTGGAGGTGTTAGCCGCCAGGTGAGTTCCCATAACGTGACTTGTAACGACCCAAGCTCTCGAATTAAACTGAGATTGTTACTTGAATTCTAGACTATACTTAAACATAAAACTGGATAGTTTAATAAAATTTTGACGTCGATAAGGAGAATTTATAAAAGTTCGGGCCCTAATTCAAACAAGGTTTTGAAAGTTAAATTTAAATATAAAAAAAAGAAAGTTAAATCACGAAAATCCCTAACAGTCTCAATTACTAAGGAAACCAAATAAAACATAAACATAAAGCGCAACAGTTTGAAGGACACCCCCTATGGAAATGATGGCTCCTTCTTGTCCCTCGTCGGTCCGCCTTCCTTGTTACCTTTGCCTAAAAAGTTAAACATAAAAGGGTGAGTATAAACATACCTAGTAAGACTACTGGTCCCGTTAGAGGAAAAATAAAACTATTACCCATAGAAACACACATAATCAGTCTAGTGCTCTGCAAGACATATATATCAGTCTAGTGCTTTGCAGGAAGTATATATCAGTCTAGTGCTCCCAAAGGATGCACAACATGTGGCGATATTGTAGGACACCTGCTATGCATTTAATCAGTCTATTCTTAGTACAATCAAATTATTCCATCATTTAATAATTTCATTGTAACGCACTTACAGTTAATCTACTCAATCCTATCACAGTGCCTGTCGATAGCATAACCACATCGAACAATAACACCCTACTCAATTCAGAAGTACACTGTCCATACTTTAGTATATCATTCACCAGATCTAAACGACAGGCAACAAATTCACATTTGCACATTAAACAACCAAAATCTACATTTTTCGTCATATCTATTGTTCATCAAGTCTACTATTGTTCAGAGATATCCATACAGTCAACATCTTAAAAATCTAAGGTAGAGGCCAGTAGTAGAAGCCCCTTACCTCAATTTTATGCAAGTTCTTCAATCGAACTAAATCCAATAAATCAAATCCTAAACATAAACAAACATAAAAATCAATATCTTTCTACATAATTTCATCCATGCAATTCACCCCAAATACGAATTTGACAACTTACCCAAGCGGATGGAGAGTCGAACTCCACCTCAACCCTTGGAAAAACAAGGATTCATTCCCTGATTCAATGTGTACCTTCAAGAATTAAGCATTTCTCCAATGATTAAGTCCAACAGTTAACATTTAACGATAGACACGAAAACACCGGAACCCACAACACATCCTTACCCAAATCTTTTAACTCAACATCCGCAATAAGGCAGGGACCGCAATGGCACACGAACAAAATTCAAAACGATGTGCAGTAGATCCGGTGGCTAGCTTAGAGAAGAAGCTCGATGTGCGCGGTTCACGGACGGCTTGCATAGAGACTAACGACACGGATCTGTGGGTGACTCAGTTAGATGGAAAGCACGATGGAGAAGCCAACGATGGTAGAGGAATGCGACGTGTTCGAGGGCTTCATAAACGAACGTCTTCCTGGTCGAACACCCATTCGACGACGAGCAGCTACTGAAATCTAGAGGCAGAACACTTCGACTTCAACGGAGGTAGAACCGATGACAATGAACAGCTACCAAAAATACAAGGAATGGTGATGCGTCAGCGTGAGATTGGAGGGTGAGTGACGGCCGGCAGCTTGGTAGGGCATGGGAAGAGGAAACAAAAAAGAAAAGGAAGAAGAAAAAGGAGGAGGCCTGCACACGTGAAGAGAACGAGAGAAATTTTTCTTTATATATAATGATAATAATAATAATATATTATTATTATTATTATTATTATCTTTCCAATTCCTTGTTTTTTTCCTCCTTCAATTGTTTTCTTTCTCATTAGATAAATCTCTCTTCCACACTAAGTGTAATAAAATAATACACAATAAAAAAAAATTAAAATCTTTAAATAAAAAGGCAATTTAATTAAAATAAAATACTTTAGAGTTCGGGGTGTTGGCATATTGTGTGCATGTTAAAATGTCCAAATAACCTCTATAACCTTCAAATATATGCAACGATAGTGCCTTGTGTTCTGACGCTTGACCCACCCTTTAATGTCAGTCCAAAATCATGAACAAGTTTGAAATGAACATTCAACTTCAAAAATTCATGTCTTTTTATCCAGCCTTTAAAATGAAATAATTCCTTCTACAAACATTCTTAGAATTATATTAACTAGATTACCTTCAAATTTGAGCCTGAAATACAGAGTGATGCATTTTGTAGCCTTCAAAATGCCCTTACTACTTAGAATCCTTTAAAAATTGACCTTTTCCCTCTTTCTTGAACTTCTTGAACACCGTCCTTGAGTCCACCTTGTCCGGTAGCCTTACCTCAACTAATAGACTCCTTTAATGAGCTTTTGCAACTAGTTTAAGAGAAAACGCCCAAGTAGTTTGTAAGCATTAGTCGCTTGAAAATTATCTATTTATATACTTGTCAATGGCCGAGGTGACACCTCCTGCTTGCCGAAAAGTTGGAGTCTTACATATTGTGGACACTTGTTTTCCACTTGATCTATCACCCCTTGAAGCCCTAAGAGTTAACAAAATACCTAGCCACTTATCTCATAAAATCTCTCAACAAGTCTTACAACAAGCATAACACTCAACTAGCCTCTCTAGCGTTGGTTGCAAAGCTCTCCTCGTGTAGCTTTGCTTGTCATAAGGCCTAACTAACCTCTTTAGAGGTTCTTCTTGCCTAGCATGCTTGGCCCTTGCCGCCTAGCTCCTTTTGGTCGTCTATCACATGCCTTAAGGGTTTTCACTCAACACACCATCAAGCCTTGTCTTGATGCTTTGACATGCTCTTAAAGGTTCTCAATGCATTTCTTAGCCGCCTAGCAATATTCAAAATGCCTAACTTTTCAACACTTTGCCAAAATTCATATCAAACCCCTTTCTCTCCTTTTCTTGGCCGCCAACTTCACCAAGCCTTCAACATTTAAGCTATGTTCTTCAACTCTTATTCAACCATCTACTACAACAACAACACTTAATTCTTAAACAACCTGTGAGTTTAGCTTAAACATAAGGGTAGATAATCTAGGGTTTACATCAGGTTTTCTTTATTTTGGAATCTCAGCTAGAGAGTTTTCCACAATTTACAAGCAATTTTGTTATGAACATGATTGTTTATACCCTAACCATCCTTCTAACGAGCTACTGACTTTTGAGCCTTTGATAAAAATTAAGGGACAAAAGGAAGAGAAAAATGTTGCTACTTGCACAAGAATGTTCCATAGAGGTTTGACTCTTAGAGCTAAGTTTGTGCATTCTGCATCTGACACTAAGAAGTGGAAGAAGAAGAGAGGAGGTCAAGGAAATAAAACTAACCCATTCTACTAAAAAGATAAAGAAAGTCAAGATTGCAAAGGAACACTACAATAAAAAATGGCTTTTAATAGCATCCAACCATAGCAAGTCTAATAACACGCTATAAAAAAGAAAAAGAAAGGCTAGAGACAAAAAGTTTTAAGGTGCAGATTTTTGTTTTTTTAGGTTTCCCCCCGTGTTGTGGTTTCTCTCTTTTGCCAAAAATTTTCCCTTTTTTCCTTCATTTCCATTCATATCCCGACCCTCCTCCTCTACACTATACGTTTCGGGTCCATTTCCTTACTGAAGGTCTACAATCATTTGTTGAAGGTCAAAAATTACCCATCAAAGGTCAAAGAGGTCGAAAATTCTTGTTCAAGGCCATCCTCTCACTGAAGGTTTGACACATAAATTTTTCTTTTTAATTTTATTTTTATCTTTGAATTAGATCATAAAATAACCTTAATGGTTTTAGCCACAAAATTATTTCCCAATCCCATTGAACTAGTGCATCTCTTTTATTCAGTATATAAGTTCCTTTCATTTCAGATTCACCTTTCTTTTTGTCGCTTGTCTCTCTAGAAAATAATTTGTGCCCTCACAGTATCTTTTTCTTTTGAACACAAGTCGTCCATTATTGCACCAGAATCTTAGGCTTTTTATCGGATGTTGCTATAATGGTTGGGTCTTCTTTCTCCTTTCGACAATTTTCTATGTCTGGTATGGCCATTGTTCAAACTTTGAGTTTCTCCTACTTATTATGGTCATATCGTGACCCTCATAATCTTGACAAGGACAATGTCTCTAAGATTATTTCGTAGTCCTTTGAACTTTTCTTGATAGTATTTACTATATCTTCTATATCTGAGACCAAACAAAGATTATTATCAAATAGTTGGGAAGGTTGTACCATTTGAAGTGTTTATTTGTTGGAGCATCTTAGGGTGATTATCTACCACTCCTGTTTATTTCACCTTTGCAGAGCTCATCAACATGTTTATAGAACAAAAATATGAGATATAATTATATAATAGAGTTCAAATGATAAACTAAAGCTCATAAAAAATGATAATGGTAATTGTATTTGACTGAAAAGTTATTAAGTACTTCAAATCTTATAGCCAAAGTTCTGTATATTAATATTAATAGTGCATATCAACAATTGATTTGTTTACTTATTTTTCTTGGACGACAGGTGTTTGGTATTGCTTGCAAATTGAATTTAGTTAGAGTCTGCAAACTCCTTGTTAAAAAATTAAAACTTTATAATCATATCAAGGATGTTTTTCATGGTTGTTGTTTGAGAATCTTTTGTTCAATTTCCCTGTCAATTTGTATCTTTTTTCATCCTTTTATTTGTGATAGTTTGTTTGATATCAACCTTGAAGTTTAACTTTGGCTCAAATTTTATTATGATGGAGGAACGATTTGTTACAAGAAGATGGTTTCTTTTAGGCCCAAATCCACTGACATTAAAGGTTCATATTTGTTTAAAAAAAAAGGTGATATATTTTGATGATGTAGAGGTTGTTCTGCTACTTCAGTTATTTTTTATATGTACTATGAGTATTCTTTTTCATCTTAAAAGAGTTACTTGGTAAAGAGTCATTTCAAACATTATCGATTAATTTAACTTTCAAAGTTTTCTTTTCTACTTAAAGTTCTATTAACATCCTTTTCAGCTCTTTCTCATCGTCTTGAATTAGTTTATAATCCATGAGAATTCACTAATTGTAATTTAAGGATGATAAAAAGTGTTAGAATTGAGTTTTAAGGCTATTTTGAAGGTACGGCCATACTTGAATAAGATTTGTTCTATAAGGTTAGGGTACTAAGGCTAAGGTTATTTTGATGGTAAGAACCTGTTCATTGGCCATTTTTGTAGTTTGATTAAGGTTTTCCAACTAAGTATTGCCTCTTAAACATTGTTCTTATTGTTTAGGTGTTTTAGAAGCACAATGAGTAGAATTCTAAGCATATAATTAACATATAAATAAGTAACGTATTGGTAAGCACTTTTCTTCCTTGACCGTAGGTGTAGATTAATGGCTCTATATCATAGGTTTCATGTCACACTCCCTTCTAAATCACCTATTCTCAACTCAACAGATGGTGTGAAGTCAACCGCTATCATTCCTCTTCAAAACAACACCAGTTGATCTTGATTAATGAACCTTTTGGGATACTGAACAACATCAAATAATTTAAAACTTATGTAGTTGACTAACACAATAGCCATAATTTAAACAAACTTCTTATATAATTCTCAAAATAAGTGAACGCTAAACGTTATTGTTTATAAAAAAACATTCTAAACGAAACAAAAATTAAATGTCATAACTAACTTAACCGTAAACTTATATACATGATATAGATAAATCTAGAATCGACCCACAATAACAAAGTTATCAACAACTTGCACAGAAAACTGGAGAAACCGATGAGCCTCTCGAATCACGATATCTTCATAGAAAGTGGAAAAACATTTGGAAAGGGTGAGCTAAATAGCCCGGTGAGTGACGATTTTGTAAAACATACTTTTTAAATAAATAAACTTTAGTCTTTTTCATAAATCATTCATAAAACATAACATAAAGTATAAAATCTTAAAACTTCTTTCTACTTAACTTCTTTTACTTTTAAAATATCTCTTTATATCTTTTAGAAGCTCTTTTGTTTTCTAACATAAATCTCTGCTTACTTATCTCTATTAGTTCTATACTCGAGAAACTTGGTCACGATAGTAACTAGCTCAACTTACCATGCTTGATAACTCGATCATGACTATATCATGCTTGAACTCGATCAAGATTGTAGAGCTTTATTCATACTATCCTACTCAAACTCAATGGTAGCAGCTAAGTAATCAACATAGCCCTATACCCTTGAAATTATATGCACATTGATCGTCGAAAACTCAGTATATAGAACAAACATGGTTTTCTTACGTAAAACCTTTCTCTTCAAACTCATATTTTCAAGCATCTTTCTAAAACAGTGACAATTCTATAAACTTACAGCATACTCATAAATCATTACTTGCAAATCTCATTAATAAAATTATCAACAATTACATGCTTTGCCAAACACTTCTAAACTCATGTCTTGGAAACATTTTCTAAATAAACATACTAAAATACTTTTCTTAAACATGCTTGTAATCGAGATATGATGATCAATATAGCTCAATAATTATTTCAAGCATACTTAAACAATAGATTTTAAAACATATTTAGAAACGTCATTTAAAAATCATTTTATCATTTACAAACGGTAGCTTAAACCCTCAGCTTGTAAACTTGCCCAATCTCCTCTTGACCTAAAATAATGAGAAATAATTCCATTTAATTCTCTAGAATCATAAAAATATCAAAATTTTACTTAAAATTCCAAAACAAAAATCACCAAAACAGACCAAAATCACCCATTGACATGAGTTGGCAGTAGGTCATGGTGCCAAGGGCTGCCATGAGCGTGTAAAGCTTCAGTAAGCCTTGTCGCGTGCTAACCTCGCAAGGGGCACGCCATGTGCCTTGTGTTGCTCATCTCTACGTGCAGGTCGTTAGCCATATGTCCAACACAGGTCTCCCCACACACCACTAGCCTTTTTTAACCAAATTTCACACTCATCTAGCCTTGCAACCCTAACACTCAACGAGCCACCATACTGCCCAAAATTAAATTTCTCGACCAAAACTTTAACTTCACTTTAAGAAATCATAACTAAACATTTGTAATTCTTTTGGAAAAACTTTCTTTTAAAAAGTTTCTGGAAAACACCTTAACTTTTTTACCTTAACATTTGAGCCAAAAACTCTATGATATGCGTTCAATAGCCTCCTTGAAGTGAAGACTGCTCAGATTCCTTCCAAAGTTGACCTCTCTCTATTCGTTCAACCCAAAATCAACTTTCCTTTTCTGAAATTTAATGAACAGCCTCAGTTTAGAAAATAGACTCAATTTGTGAACTTTTGGAAGTAGTTTTCACCAAAACGCATGAATAAAATAAGAGAAATTTTATTCTAAAGTAATCTATTTATACTAAGCCTTGCATGAAAAATTCTTGACACGTCCTGCTTGTTGAAATTTAACCTACGCATGTAAAGGACATGTGGAATCAACTTAACCGACTTTCCATCTCACCTATATTCACTTAAAAAGCCCAACCAAAACCTCTTGAGCTTTTGAATAGCTTGATAACCTCGCTTGACATGGCCGCAAGCCTCATCTCTCATGGTCATGTCTTCCTCGCCTAACCTCTCCATGCCTCACTAGCCGAACATTGTCTTCAACCTCTTAGCCCCCTAGCTTAACGCCTAATAACACTCTTCATCACCTAACTAACCTCTCAAGACAAGTCTTCTCGCCTAGTCCAAAACACCTAGAATACTTAGAGGTTATTTACTTCTTCATGGCCACTCACACAACTCCAGCTTTTAAACCCGTGGAGATTTTCTACTTTTTTCTTTGGCACCCACCAAGCCCAAAACGCCTAGTGTATGGACTTAGACAAATTTCTACTTTTCAATTTAACCTCCTTTTCTTTTTAACCATTTTTTCATAACTTTCTTTCTTTCTACTTATCATGACACACTTACAAAGACACTTCTTAAACTTACTTTCCACATTTAACTTCACTCAAAACTAACCTTTTAAACTCTTTGGAAGACCCAAGTTTCTTAGGGTTCAAGGTTTACATTTCCAAGCATTTTTTCCATTTCTTTATTCTGTTTAATTTTTTTCCTCACTTTGTATAATCATGGATGAAGGTACGTATTGTTAATAGTTTATTTAGTCTACTAAAAAAGCTAATCACATTTGAGGAAATTCTCGTTAAATTTTTTTTCTTGTTTTTCTTGTTTGTTGGCATGACAACTTTGCATTCTTCATTTGGTGACTTTTATATATGTTCTTTTAGTTTCTTATTTTTTAAAAACAAAAAATCACAATATGGGTCGCAGCTTTTTCCTCAATGTACTCTTTTGTTTAACTATCTTTTAATTGTTCCAATCTCAATTTCTTTATCCTCCAATTTTGCAAAGATCTTAATATCTTCTAGCTTAATAAAAATGTAAAATTGAATTTGAGAATATGACAAAAACTTCTACTTTTTAAGAATGTTTTTTAAAATTATATCTATTTCTAATGTACTTTGTTAGGCGTAGCAAAGTTATTATAGACTTGAGAGGTCTAGTTGATGGTATAAAATTGATAATAAAACTAATTTGAAGTTGAGTTTTTAGATAAGGAAGTTCAATTGTACTCAATACCACAATTTCAAAAGTTGATATTCCACATAATTTTCCTATCATACTTGGTTTAATTCCCACTACAAGAAATTGGAATAATTCATACGCTAGAAACAACGTTGGCAAAAAGTGCGTCGATGTTGACAACCTTTCACCAACGCAACGTTGCTTGCATCGATGAAAAGAACGTTCTGTGATGTACAAGAACCAGACGTTGAGGAAGGATTAAAATTAAATTTAATACACACACTTTTCCCGACGTGTGGTAAGGTGCCCGTTGGGGAATGTTTAAATAATAATTATTGTTTAAACTTTCCCCGACATCTATCTGCCACACGTCGGGAAAAGTGTAAATTGTAACGACAAATTTTTACTTTCCCCAACGTGTGGCAGGGGCAAGTCGGGAAAAGTTTAAATATTAATTTTTATTTAAACTTTCTCCGACACCGGCAGACTAACATCAGAAAAAGTTTAAATAATTATTAATTAAACTTTCCTTGACGTACACCCTGTCATACGTCGTTACGATTAAAACCAGCACACACACACACACAAAAACACACAATGAAACCACAAAAGTATATTTCCAAAATAGCTAATCAACTCACAGAAAAGAAAAAAGTATCCTACTCTACCAAGAAAGTATCCTAATCAACATCAATCTTAATCTTAACAGTTGGTTTTCAGCTTAGTATTAAAAGTATCCTAAACAATACTTCATAACTCCAATGATCCCCTAAATTTCAATACCAACTACTTGAGCGATATTGTTCAGCTTTTCGATCCACCCAAAATTCCTCACACTCCTCGAAGTTGATCAAGTTGAGGATTGGAAGAAAAGTAGAAAAAAAAAGTCCATGTCCATATATAACAACTACTCTACGAAGAAAGTTTCATAATCAACATCAAACTTAGTCTTAACAGTTGGTTTTCAGCTTAGTCTTAAAAGTATCCTAAACCTTCATAACTCCAATGTTCCCCTAAATTTAAATACCAAATACTTGAGCGGTATTGTACAGCTTTTCAATCCACCCAAAATTCCTCACACTACTCAGAGTTCATCAAGTTGAGAATTGGAGGAAAGGTAGAAAAAAAATCCCCCTCCACAGTTAACATATTGAAAAAAAAAATTTGTGGTTTCTCATTTTCAACTATAAGACCACTGTCATAGACTAATTAATGCAATTAAATTGTAAAAATTACACAACCAAAAATTACACAACTCCATAAGCAACTAAGAAATGAAATCCACAGCTATAAAAAAATCATAAGAAAACAAACAAATAAGAAAAACACATTTCATCCATTATCATCTTAAACCCTAAACAAAACAATAAAAAACTGAGAATTCATTCACCCATTCTCAAATAGTGCTCTCTTTCAACTTCAAGTCTTAAATATTGTTTGCCCAAAAGATGAAATTCAGACAAAATGTAAAATTGCACACCTTACCGACGACCCATGGAGTTGAGGGAAAGAGTGACAGAGAACAAGTTCACAGAGAGAGAGAGAAAGAAATAGAAAAGGAACAAACGACTTATCGGTAGAGGAGGTGATGGTTGCGGATTGAATGTTGAAGAGAATGTGGCGAATTAGAGATTACGGACACGGTCGGATTGAATAGAATAAGACAGAGGACGTTTCGTCGTCCAATAGAGGAGGTACCGGCGGAGTGGAGAGACGAACACGAGGGGGTAGTGGTGGTGAGGGAACTGGTCGTCGTCCAGAGAAGACCTTCAAAGAGTTTAGAGATTGAGAGCGGAAGGGGGCGGTGGAGTGAAGAGACAGGCATGAATAAGTTAATCCTCCTTAAAAAATTTATTATTTTTCATATATTAAATATATTATTTTATTTATATTCTATGACATCAAATAACTGTCACGAAAAATATTATCCAAAAAATTCCATCTTTTCCCACCAAAAACGCATTTTTTTCCTTTCATGACATTTTTTTTCTTCCTCTATTTTGTGATATAAATAACTGCATAGTAAAGGGTTTTTCTTGTAGTGCAATCTCATATCTCTAATCTCCTCCAAACCATTAGAAACTAAAAAAAAAAAAAAAAACTTTGCAACCTGACAACCCAACCCATATTTTACAGATTGGGTTGGATTGAGTTAAAAACTAAATTTTGGTTATTCGGGCTGTCAATCCAAATAACCTGAAAATATGGGTTGGATTGAGAATGTCTTCAACCCAATCCGATTTCACCCCTAATGAAAACCCGAGAAGGAAGAGATAGGAGGGCCCTATAGAGAATGTGCTCTGTCCATAATAGAGCCTGTCCATAATAAAGTATAAATCGTTTAAAATTTTGTATAAAAGTTTAAAGAAGTCCCAATATACGAGAAGACTTAATTGCTTGATTTGCAGCTAAAGTTGTCAAGTTAGGAAGTGGAGGTTTAATTAGTTTATTAATTAAGACTTAATAACCTTGCTTAGCAAAGAAATAATCTTATACCAAAGTGATGCTAACAAGTTTTACCAAATAATAAATGTTATCTACTTTCAAAACTACATAAAGACAAAGATAGTGAATTAAGGTCATGTTTAGCATAATTTTTGAGAAGGATTTTGCAACCTCTTCAATTTTCCTCAAAACCAAATTAGTTTTGATCACAATCTCAATCATATTGTCTTTAGTTCTTTTATGTTAAAGGTATATATTCAAAATTTCCTTCTCCAAAGGGTTTAGATTCTTTCAGTAAAACATTGCTTGGGATGCACTACTTTCCAAGGTTAGAGTCCAAATTAAGTAAAGAGAGATAAGGGGAAAACGCTCAAAGGAGAAACCTTAAAAAAAATAAAAAGGGAACACCTAAGCTACAAGATTATGAAATGAATTTCTTAAAGAATTGGTGACTTGTTTCATAAGAGAGGTAAGTGAAAGAACTCACATGCTTATAAGGGAGACTATGCACAAGCATAGAAGTAGAACATATATGTTGAGATTAGAAGTAAGGACCACGATTACTAATTTATAACTAAAAACGACATTTTTAATCATGAAGTTCTTGAAATAAACATCTATATCTTGTAATTCAAACATGAGTTTTTTTTCTTGTGAGTGTCTAGATTAGATTATTTGCACCTCCAACAATTTCACTAGATAATACATCTTTATCTTATAACATTTGGAGGTCAAAAAACTAATATATAAAATTCATTATATCTTAGAAAGATGACCACTAGGGATCAAACTAGTTCCCTCCTAACCCTTTCAAATTCATGATCATTATTTACCACTAGAGTCTAGACTAACCCATGAATTATCATTCAAACAACTCTGTACAAATTGAACCTAACTAGAAAGTTTTTTATGCTTTTGTGTTATAGTTGTGTTTTCTGTCTAAAATTGAATAACTAATACTATATTAGTTTAGATAAAGGGATAGCAATAGTGCCCTACAACCTTGTCATAATCATTTAGTTGATTCATCATTATATGTATATGATATATGAAGGATGTGTCGTTTGCATAACAATTATGAATAATCTCCAGACAAGGGTTTGAATCTAATTCGTAATACTTACAATCCCACTATTATCAAATATATATTTAATTCTATTAAATTTAAGTCACATAAGCTTTAGCTTATGAGTCAATTCCTTAATTAGGCTATATTAAACACATACAACAAATTCTAAAAGGGAATGTTCATGCCAATTTTGAGTCAATAGTTAATTAGAAGTTTGTTTCTAACATTTACTGCTAACTTTAAAATCTATCTAAAACAGGTAATAAAATTCAATTTCATATGTAATATATGTACTATAGAGCTGTAAAGTTTTAATTTTATGTTTAATAATTAAAAACTTTCTAAAAGTTAACAAATTCAATTGATATAAAAATGTGTTACATGTTTAAGAATACTAAACATTTGATTTTGTATCAAGTAACTTCCTTAAGTTTATTCTTTTAAAAATGTTGATGGAGTAAAAAGTCTATACATATATTAACCTATCTATTAAACCGTAGGCATCCAACCAACCCAATAGGGAAGAATGGAATTATTAGAGATATTTTTTTTTAGAAGGAAACAAGTGTCGAGGGGCGGAGGACCCCTAAACACCAATATTATTAATAGTAAGAACGCTACAAATGGTTGGAGGGCAATCCAAGCTTTTAGTTGAGAAGATCAAGGAAGTTAAGAGTTAGGGAATTAGGGGAGTAATCTTTAAATAGATGGTATCGACTACACCACATGCCAGTGAAATTACAACAGTCCTCCCAAAGATTAGTTATACTATTTTGTTTGTTGGCAAAAATTCTATTGTTACGTTCCGTTCAGATTCTCCATAGAATTGTTGTTGAAGCACTGATGGAGAAAATGTTCTTTCTTATGGAATGATTTGAATGGAACATAGAGTTGATTATCGATTTCAAATCGTTGAACGGGTAATGAATTCCTGTTTGACGATTTAATTTATCCCAAAAGGATCTTGCAGCCTTGCAATTAACCAATAAGTGATCGTTCGTTTCGCAATTTGAATAACACATGAAATTATTAGAGATATTGAGTTTGTTATTTAGGTATAAAATAGAAACCTTACTGATGCTAGATTTTCTTATAAATTTTCACGTCCAAACATACCCATCAAGTAGAATTAACAAACCCTTGACTCAAAAATAATAATAATAATAACAACAATAACATATTTATTTATTTATTGGGTACCAAACCCCACTTTAGTTGTAGCTAAAAAGCCATTGAGATTGTATACGTAAAAATGAT